>MCJB01051208.1:60545-155197 GCA_002018475.1 Nicotiana obtusifolia | reverse complement strand
GTACCTCATAAACCGCCTTCCAACTCCTACTCTACATATGTCTTCTCCGTTCACCTGTCTTTTCCACCAGTCGCCTAACTACTCCAGGCTCCGTGTTTTCGGGTGTTTATGCTATCCATGGCTTCGTCCCTACTCCGCTCACAAGCTGGATTCACGCTCTATCCCTTGTGTCTTTTTGGGCTATTCAAAAACCCAGAGTTCATATCTTTGCCTTGACCCCACTACCTCCAGACTTTATGTCTCCCGTCATGTACAGTTTGATGAGTCGGTCTTCCCTTACTCCTCTCTCATGTCCACTGCACCACGACCTACTCCCTCTACTGCTGACACATGGTGCCCCTCGCACTATGTTCTTCCTCCTGTTGTTTCTCAGACTGTTACCTCTCCGGTTCAGTCTCCCCCATCCACCGCCTCTTCTTCCCCAGCATCCACCCCGCCACAGTCTCCACCTCCGCCACCACCACCACCATCTTCTCTTTCCACCCATCTTATGACCACCCGTGCCAAAAACAATATCCGCAAGCCTATCCAAAAACTCTCCCTCACAGCTCAACTTCATCCTTCTCTTGAGCCTTCTACTGCCACTCAAGCCTTGAAGGATCCGAAATGGCGGGCTGCCATGTCCGAGGAGTTTGAGGCGCTTGTGCGCAATGGTACATGGGAGTTGGTCCCTCCTGATGGTATTCAGAACTTAGTCAGTTGCAAGTGGGTTTACCGGACTAAGTATCTTTCTGATGGCAGAGTTGATCGGTATAAGGCTAGGTTAGTTGCCAAGGACTTTCATCAGCGCCCTGGTATTGACTATCAGGAGACTTTTAGTCCGGTTGTTAAGCCAGCCATCATTCGCTTGGTTCTTACCTTGGCAGTCTCTCGGGGCTGGTCTCTCAGGCAGTTGGATGTCAACAATGCATTTCTACAGGGTCGTCTTTATGAGGATGTGTACATGGCTCAGCCTCAGGGATTTGTTGACACTGATCATCCGCACTATGTGTGTAAGCTGCATAAGGCTATCTATGGCCTTAAGCAGGCTCCTAGGGTTTGGTATTCAGAGTTGAGACAGTTTTTGTTGGCACAGGGGTTTCGGAATTCCAGGGCTGATACCTTGTTGTTTATCTTCGACCGGGCTGGTGTCTCTGTGTTTGTGCTGGTTTATGTTGATGATATAGTGGTTACTGGGTCTGATCCGGGTACAGTTGATCGTTTTCTAGGTGAGTTGGCATGTCGTTTCTCTATCAAGGACCTTGGTACTCTGTCCTATTTTCTTGGAGTTGAGGTTCTACCGCACCGTGATGGTCTCCTACTATCTCAGCGGAAGTACATCCTTGATCTTCTGCATCGGACTCATATGGCTGATTCCAAGTCGGTACTTACTCCGCTAGCCACTGATCAGCTGTTGTCTCTCCTAGATGGCACAGCCCTGGAGGCCGAGTGGGCCTCTCGGAAGCAGCGCACTGTTGCTCGCTCTTCCACCGAGGCCGAGTACCTATCTGTTGCCTCCACTGCTGCAGAGCTCCGCTGGTTGTGTTCTCTGTTGACTGAGCTTCTGGTGTTTCTCCCTGCTTGTCCTGTTATATACTATGATAACGTGGGTGCTACATACTTGTGTTCTAATCCTGTTTTTCACTCTCGGATGAAGCATATTGCCCTGGATTTTCACTTTATTCGGGAACAGGTTTAGCGTGGTATTCTACGTGTGACTCATGTTTCTACAGCTGATCAGTTGGCTGATGCTCTGACGAAGCCGCTCTCTCGTACTCCGTTTTTGCTTCTCCGGTCCAAGCTTGGACTTACCTACTGCCGTCCAGCTTGGGGGGACGTATAGACTAGATGTCCACTTAGAGTAGAGTTCTTTATATTTTATGTTATGTACTTAGAGTAGAGTTCTTTATATTTTATGTTATCTCCCCTTTGTAATTATTATATAAACACATCTAGTGGAATGAAATTTGTAGTTCTACCAAAAATAATTATTCTACGATCTGTAGCTCCAAGAACATAAATAAATGAATTAATAAATAAGACTATACAATTCTATGGAGTTAAGTAACCAGGAAGTCTTTCTTATTTCCATTATAAAAAAGAAAAAGAAAACGAGTTTCGTGTCATGCTTCTTAAGCAATAAAAAGTAAAAAATAGGCAGGATGTCAATGAAGTTGCTTACCGCCAGTACTTTTTGCTATTTCGTAATTTATTTGCCGTGACTTTTTCTTTTTCGGTAAATTGAGCTACTTCTGTTGGATTATATGAAATGAAAGGACTATAACGCCCCGCAATCCAAGCAAGTAACGCAAATAGTAGTATATTTAGTAGGAAAAAAGGTAGTTTTTGGAGTTAATTGAAAATAGATCTTTGAAATTTTGAATTGTATTTGGACATACATTTTACTTGAAAAATATATTATCTTTTATGAGAAAAAAATAAAATTTTACATTAAAAAAAAAATAATAGTAAAACCCACTTTTTCAAACTTAGAAACTCATCTTCCAAATTTGAAAATTCAGTCCAATATATAACCAAACAAGTTATAAAAAAAACTAAAATTATTTTTTTTGGACAAATGGGTACGCCTAGAGCCTGAAATAAAGCATGGATTGAAATTATCAATATTAGTATAAATGCGCAAATAGTTGCCTTTTCTTTACCCTTGAAAACAAACTTCATATTAGATAAAATTTTAATTTTATTATTTTTTTTATATTTAGAACTTTTAAAAAATTATAATTTAATTATCTTTTTAAGATTTCGAACTTTGAAATAAATTATAATTTAATTATTCTAAGATTTAGAACTTTAAAATCAACTACGGAGTAAAATGTAATGTGATAATTTCGGAGATCTCCTTAAATTTGCTTTCATCACACTGGGCTCTACTATGGTACGATATTACCATTACGCATATCTCCCTTACTTTAATTTGTTTATAATAGTTCTTCTCAATAAATTATCATTAATGTAAAATTATGTTTGGAGTAACTTTCCCATCGAAACACCTCTAATCTTGACCCTTCAAACTATCTTTTCCTTCTTCCTTCAGTTACACAGTAACTGTATAGAAAAGCATAATACAGATGAATCCTCTAACCAACTAACATATAGAGGGAATATGAACATGTGAGCTTCTTGGTTTCTTCGTTAAACTCAATATGTCATACTCCATTAGCAATTCTTGCAATAGTTTTTGCATTTTCGGATTTTCCTTTAATTTTGTTCATCAGCCATTTGCTTCCTCCTTTGCGGGGAGTTAATGCCATCGCCTATGGAATTGAGATAGTTGCTTTCTGACCTAGGCCAGTAGGAAGTAGGAAGTAGGAAGTTGGAATTCAACTTGTTCAATATCTTATCCATTTATAAGTTCTTAACATAAAGTCAACGAGAAAGAGACGAGGGTTGAAATTCAATATGCAATATGGGGTGGAAATTAAGGTAATCTTGGATGACGATGTGTGTCGGCGAAGTCAAGAACGAAGGTTTTTAGGTTGGTTTGATGGGAAAGTTAGTCCATACATAATTTTTTTTAATTAATAATAATTAGTTTAAAAGAATTGTTACAAAGAAATTAAAATAAGAAAGGTATTGTAACGATCCGACAGGTCGTTTTGAGTACTGGATCCCCTATTTATGAATTGAGAACTTTCATAGTACTATTTGATGATTGCGTGGTCCGTGTTAATTTCCGGGAAGTCTAAATATTGAATATTCAAAGAAACTTGATTTTTGAACTTAAAAATGGCTAGAGTTGACCAGGATCAACATTTTTGGTAAATGACCTCGGATTGGTGTTTTGACAATTCCAATAGGTTCGTATTATGATTTTGGACTTGTACGCATGTTTGATTGCGGTCCTGGGTAATCCGAGGCAATTTCTACATTTGATGTGAAAATTGAAATTTTGAAGTATGAACTTTAAAGTTCTTTGAGTTTTGAAGTAATTTTGATGATGAGCTTACGAGCGAGTTCGTATGATGTTATTATACTTGTGTGGATGTTCGGATTGGGCTGGGGTGAGTTTTGGACTGTTTTAGCAAAGCTGGGATTTGTTGGTGCTGCAGACCTCGCATTTGCGAGGTTTTGTTCGCAAATGCGAGCTTCGCATTTTGCGAGTGCTAGCTCGCATTTGCAATGCTGGTCAAGGGCAGCAGAGCAACTTCGTATTTGCAAAGCTTTGGTTGCTTTTGCGAGCTGGTGGACTTTGCAATTGCAATGCTCATGTCGCAATTGCGACACTAGAGAGTAAGGTGACAACTTCACATTTGCGAAGCTTTATTCGCTTTTGCCAGGGGCTGGTCCTTCATAAATGCGAAGATTTAGTCACATTTTCGACATCAGAGAGGCTCATTTTAATCAGTGATTCGCTTTTGTGAACGTCGCAACTACGAACAACAATTTGCAATTGCGATATCTGCAGCTAGGTAAAAGGTTGGGATATCGGGACTTAGCTCATTTTACTCTATTTTTGAGGCCTAGATTCCTCATAGAGGTGATTTTGGAGAGCAATATCTTTCCAACTTTATATGTTAGTAACTTTAACTTGTTTTTGTTTAATTTTTATTGCTTTTTCATTTTTCACTATTAAATCTAAGACTTCATAGAGTAAAAATTAGAATTTTGGGAAGAAATTTAGGATTTTGTAATTTTGAGATTTAGACCTCGAATTTAGGTTGGATCTTGAAATAAATCACATACTTGAACTGGGGGGTGAATGAGTAATCAGAATTTGGTCTTATTTTTGGATTTCGATCACGAGGGTCCGATTGACTTTTTCAATTATGCCTAAGAACGACCCTTTTTTATACTATGGTAGTTTCTAAAGCTTGTTTGACTTGTTTGAGTAATATTTGACTAGATTTGGGTGGTCTGGAGGTTTTTTCTAAAGGAAAAGCCGTGTTGGATTGTTGATCTTTTTCCGAAAAAGGTAAGTGTCGAGGTTAACCTTAATTTGAGTGAATTAGGATATGCTTGATCTATTTGCTATGTGATTTATGTGTGGGGACGGCGTATATGCAAGGTGACGGGTGCATATGCATTGTCAACGGTAAGCATGTGGGGTGTTCTAGCTTACTTGCCTTGAATTATACTCTGTCTTTTCTTATTTCATATGTTTTCTTATTATGTGTCCTTACCTGATACATGTTTTACTTGACACATGCATGCTTTCACTTATTAATATGCTATGATTCGATGTATGTATCACTTGTTACATTCTCTTTCATGTTGCTACATAGATGTTTTCACCTGCTTTATGTCCTTATGTGTCTTATTGTCTAATATGTTCCTTGTATTATTCAGTTGTGTTTATGTTGTATCGTATGACCTTAGATTATTCTCCTGCTACAACTTGCTTAAGTCATGGTAGTTTATGTTGTGAGACTAATTTATTGGATATGGCACTGTTTGGCCTTCCTTCCTCGTGCTCGTACATCCTTGGGTGAATTTTTGAGTTCTCGCTCCCTTTATTATCATGTTTTGAGACTTATCGTGTTGACTGCTATTGAGCATTATCAAATGAACTAATATAACGGGATTAAGTTGCGCGCTGCAACGGTATTATTATTGATATTGAGATCGGATTGCATGTCGCAACAGTATTGTTATTAATAATGGGATCGGGTAGCACGACGTAATGATATTATTACTACTATTAGGATCGGGTTGTGCGTCACAATAGTATAGACGCTTGTTGGTATTGATATATTGATCGGGTTGCGTGCCGCAATGTAAAGGAAGTCTTGTAGTTATTCATGGTTGTTATTCTCCACTACTGTGTTATGTTATGAGGCTGCGAAGTGATGATATTCTAGGGCGCTCTATCTTCTATTTCCTTATCTCATTCATTATGTTTTACTCATTTCTCTATATTGTTACTGCTTTTCTACTTATTACGCGTACATGCTTATAGTGAGTGTCTTGTTATAGCCTCGTTACTACCTCGTCGAGGTTAAGCTCGATACTTACTGAATACATAGGGTCGATTCTACTCATAATGCTCTTCTGTACTTCCAATGCAGATCCCGGTTTTGGTCCCAACAGCGTTTAGAGGTGATTGCTCAGACCTTTTCCCAGGAGACTTGAGGTAGTTCTGCTTGCGTTTGCATTTCCTGGAGTCCCTTTCCTATCGTTATTGTTGTTTTCTTTTATTAGACAGTATTACATTTCTGTTCACACCTTATATATAGTATTCTAGTGGCTCACGTACACTGTGACACTAAATCTTGGGATGTTATGTAAGAGGCATATGGTTTAGACTTGTTATCATATGTAATGAGTTTACTTTTATGCTACTTCAATATGATGTTACCTGTTAGACTAGCTCCTTATTTATTGTTAAGTGTTGACTTGCCTAGCAAGCAGTGTTAGGCGCCATCACGACCTCATGGTTGGGATTTTGGATCGTGACAAGTTGGTATAAGAGCCCTAGGTTGCATATGTCTCACGAGTCATGAGCAAGCTTAGCAGAGTCTTGAGGATCGATACGGAGACGTCTGTACTTATCTTCTAGAAGCAATAAAGCTGATCAAGAGCTAGAGCCCCAGCTTGCAGCCACTACCATGGGTAGCGGCTGGGGCCAGGGCAGAGGTAGAGGTAGAGCTCAGCCTAAAGCATATACAACAACACCCATAGTCGAGCCTCAAATAGCGTAGGGTGATGAAATTCCATTTTAGACCGAGCTAGTAGGACAGGTCCCAATGGGGTTCATTGACACCCAGTGCTTGAGGATGCCTTAGTCCACATGGTTGGCTTTATGGAGAGTATGGCTCAGGCCAGTGTGTTTCCTATGGCACCAACCGTTTCTCAGGCCAGGGGAGGAGTTCAGAATTCCACTACTCATACCCCAGAGCATATGGCCCATGGTTATCAGACCTCAAGAGTTCTACTAGTTGGGGCGATCTGGCCTATTGTAGCTACATAGCCTAGGGATGAGCTTGCGATGTCAACTGATGAGCTGAACATGTTAGACAGGTTCACCAAGTTATTTCTCCCTCACATTAGTGGTGCACCTTCAGGGGATCTCCAGGACTTCTTGGGTCGTTGCCATAAGATTTTGCGCAAGCTAGGACTAGTGGAGTTCAATGGAGGTAATTTCACCGTTTTTCAGATGCATGGTTTTGCAAGAGGTGGCAAGTTCATGAGCTGGGCAGGCCAGCGGGATACCTCCTCTCACATGGACTCAATGGTCGCAGTTGTTTCTGGAGAAGTTTATTCTCTTCACTCAGAGAGAGAGGAGTTGCACAGCCAGCTCGAGCACCTTCAGCAGGGTAGCAAGATCGTTACGCAGTATGAGACTAGATTTGTTGATTTGTCTCGCCACGCAGCTATCTTGATCCCTAATGAGGAGGAGAAAGTGCAGTATGGCATCAGATTTCAGATGGACAGAGAGGCCGAGACGGAGATTTATTTTACTCAGGTAGTTGAGATTGCCAGGAGGATAGAGCACATTAGAGGCCAGGCGAGAGAGATGACCTATGATAAGAGACCCCGTCATATTGGAGGATTGATGCCTCATCTGGAGGCAGGGGTTCCTTTGGTACATGCGATTATATAAGGCTGGTAGAGTCAACACTACAGGTTACACAAGGTACATCAAGCATCCGTAGTGCTTATGGACCTCGTTTCGAGCAATTAGCATTCAGTGCTCCTTCGGCTCCCATTAGTGCACTACTGATTCAAAGCTATTACAATAGTCATTCGGGTCGTCAGGGACAGTCTCAGATTCAGCAGCTACGCTAGTCGAGGCGGAGATGCTGGTCATATTAGGAGGTATTATCCCAGATTGCAGGGAAGCATGCCATAGTAGGGTACTAGTGCCATGATTCCGATATCGGTTTCTAATCTACCTGCTCAACCAACTGGAGGCGGGGTCAGGTAGCTGACAAGTAGTGATTTTGACTACTTATTAGCGCTCTTTAGCTTTCGTTTTAGTCCAAAAGCATTTAATTGTGTTCCCGAAAACTGATGAAATGTGCTTTATTGCAGGAATATTGAAAGATGAGCCCCTAAGATGAACTCCAACTCAAGAAGGAGTAATCTGTACTCAAGGACAAAAAAAAAAGGCACAAAAGCTCAAAAGTGTAGACCGCAGAATATCATCTGTGGCCGCAGGTTGTGAAGAAAAATCTATCAGAGATTGGTGCAAAGTGCGGTTCGCACATGAATTGTGCCGCCGCAGAAGCTGGGTCAGAGCAACATTCAGAGAACCTACAATTCAAGTCTACCAAAAGTGCGGACCGCACAATTATTATGCGGCAGCAAAAGAAGAGCTGTGCGGCCGCAATTACAATTGTGCGGACCGCAGAAGAGCAAGGTGCGGCCGCAATTACAATTCTACGGACTGCAAAAGGAATGCATTGCGGTCGCGGTTCAGAATTATGCGGCTGCAATTTTCTAATTCTGTCAAGCTAAAGATAAGTGCGGACCGCACATGGAATTGTGTAGAACCTCTTTAAGGGCATTTTTGTTTGAAATTTTCAGTCATGTATAAATAGACAAGTTTCACATTTCTAGGGCAATCTTTTGGACATTAACTGCTATAGTAGATGGTTCCTTTTACCCTTTTTAGTAGTTTTTGCTATTTTGAGCTTTTTGAACATAGAGTTTATCAATTTAATTAACAATATGGGTTTATTATCATTTCTTCTCCTATTTCTTTCATTTTAAGTATGAGTAGCAAGATTTTCACTAGGGTTATGATCTAACCCTAGCGTGTAAACTTGATGGGCGTTTGATCTATTGCTTGTTTATGGTTGAGTGTTTGTTATTTAGCCTTGTTCTTTCTTTTATTTGAAGAATTAATGGTTGCAAACAGTAGTTCATGCTATTTGACTTGATCTCTACTTGAGAAAGAGAGACTTAGTCTAGGAAAACTTGGCTAGCAAGAAATTGGGTCAATCGAGAGATTTGATAAACCCAATTAAAGGGTTAAACCTAGAGATAGTAAAACCCGACTTGAGCTTTTTATCAATCGTTTTGTTCAATACCCATTTGGAATTGAGAAAGCCAAATTGAGCAAAATCACTCTCTGACCAAAAGGTATTGAGTGGGTAACCGAGTGTTGATAGCTATAATACACCCCGACCAATAAAACAAGCTTTAAAGTTTACAACCCGTTATGCAAACACCTAGGCGATGGTCATACCCCTAGGCCTTTTACAACATTTGAAAAACAACAAAATTAATCTTCTAGTTTTATTTCTTAAATTGCAATTGTAGTTTAGATTAAACTTTAAAACAACCAATTTTTATGGAAGTGCAAATTTACATATACAAACTCATGCGCTAAGATATATACTACTAACTCCCATACATATAGCTCCATGAGAAATTCAACCCCGACTCTTGTTGAGTCTTACTATTGCATTGATCGTTTTCATAACCTCGAATAGAGGAGTGAAACTGAATGAGATTAATTTTTGACGCCGTTGCCGGGGAGCTAAAAACGGTGTTATCTATATATTTAGGTGTGTTATTGGGATATCTTTTTTTCCTTCCTTATTACTGACGTGTGAGTATTGTAGGTGCAATTATGGTAAACAACGAGCTCAAAAATGTAGGATTGGGGGATGTGGATGTGGAGGATGATCAAATGGATGAGGTCCCTCTTGAACCTCAAGCCGACAGATGAGGCCGAGAGCCTCAAAACAATGTTCCCGTTCCACCCTCACCTCCACCACGAGCGGCTCCACACCGGGTGTTGCCGAATGAAAGGTATGCAAGTGCTATAGTCCCTCCCCGTATTAGGTCAGGTATCTTCCAAATAACCAACGTGATGCTCACTTTGCTCGAGCAAAGAGGGTTCTTCACTGGTGCACCGAGTCAAAATGCATATAAACACTTGAAGGGGTTCGTCGATACGTGTTGGGGGAGCAAACAAAAAAATGTCTTGGAGGATGCTTTGAGGCTAAGGCTTTTTCCCTTCTCTTTATGGGGGAAGGCTTTAGATTGGTTGGAACACTTGCCAAATCATTCCATTCATACTTGGGATGAACTAGCGGAGAAATTTATCTCTAAGTACTTCTCTCCCGGGCAAATGGCTATTCTTCGGGATGAAATTCTAGCATTCAAGCAAGATCTCAATGAACCACTACACGAGATATGGGAAAAATATAGAACAATGGTGAAAGACTTCCCCAACAATGATATGATGAAGAACATGATTCAACAAACTTTCTATCGAGGGATCAACACAACCAACCAATGTATAGTGAATCAACTTGCTGGTGGCAACTTCATGACTACGCCTTATGCGGAGGCATGTGATATTTTGGACGAGATGGGGGATACTTCATCGGCGTGACAATCTAGAGCTAATGTTCCACAAGGTGACCCCAATGTGATTCTTCTTTATAAAGAGTTACATGACCATGGACAAGCCATAGCCAGTTGAAGCCATGAACCAATGGGCAAAGGCTCAACTTCAATAAGTGCAAAACCCGAGGCAAGTCAATGCTATGGAGGGAGTCAATATGATGGTTAACAAGCGAAGAACAAGAAGTCCACAAGTGAAACAAAGAGTGGACAATTTTGTGCAAGATGATAGTGGATTCGATCAAGGTGATTCTTACAATGACCGAGAAGAAGAGGTCCAATACGAGAATTATTTTCAAGGGCAAAGAAACAACTTCCAAGGCCCTAGTCAACAACAATGGAGACCTTCAAACAATCAAGGCAATTAGAATTCTCACAATCAAGGTAATTGGAGTGATGGAAACAATCAAGGCAATTCGAATAACAACAATCAAGGCAATTGGAGTGGAAGCAACAACCAAGGGAATTGGCATAACCAAGGCAATTAGGGAGGCAACAACCAAGGCGGGTGGAATAACAATCAAGGAAATCGTGGGTCAGGTTTTCAAAGGCCCTCGATGTTTTAACAACCGAGCAACCCACCCCCTTATCCTTCCCATGCTCCTAGTTCGTCCTCCAATGAAATGGGCCGTATCAAGAATATGTTCAAACAAATGATGGACAAGAATGCCGATTCCGATGCCCAACTTGCTACACACAACACATCGATCTGCAATCTAAAGATGCAAATGGGTCAAATCTCTCAAGCGTTAAATTCTCGTCCTAAGGGGGCACTACCAAGTGATACAGTAGTGAACCTGAAGGGTGAGAACAATACGGGGCATGCCATGGCCGTTACTACAAGAAGTAGAAGAGGTGGGAATGCACCCACCTCAAGTCAAAGGAAACTTGTGGATGATGAGCAAGTGGTAGAAGAAGAGGAGATCCCAACCAATGTAGTGCAACCTAATGATAAAGTGCGGATTGATATTGATGACACGGTGAACGAGACTCAAGAGGAAGTGAACCCGTCTAGGGAGCATGTGATTGACATACCAGAACCGGTAATGTAAAAGGCTAAGGCACCATTGCCTAAGCCACCTCCTCCATATCTTCAAAGGCTCGCCAAGAAAAATGGCGAGAATATATTTAAAAAGTTCATTGATATGATAAAGAGTCTCTCGATAAATGTGCCATTAGTTGAAGCCTCGAAGCAAATGCCCGGATATGTAAAGTTTATGAAGGACTTTGTGACAAAGAAGCGGTCGATGAATTTTGAAACTATCAAAGTCACTCACCAAGTGAGTACAATTGTGCATTCGATGCTCCTAAGTTGGAAGATCTCGGTGCTTTCACAATCCCTTGCACCTTTGGAAGTGCCGAGTTTTCCAAAGCTCTTTGTGATCTTGGGGAGAGTATCAGTTTGATGTCCTACTCGATTTTCAAGACGTAGGGAATTGGGCAACCAAGACCCACATCTATGAGATTCAAAATGGCCGACCGTACAATGAAGCGACCGTTGGGGGTGATTGAAGATGTATTGGCTCGTATTGATAAGTTTATTCTCCCGGCGGATTTTGTTATTCTTGATTGTGAAGTGGACTATGAGGTGCCGATTATTCTTGGAAGACCTTTCCTTGCTACGGGGAAGGCCCTTGTTGATGTGAAAGTCGATGAACTCACTTTCCGGGTGGGTGATGAAGGCCCTTGTTGATGTGATTATTGATGATACAAGTGCCACGATGAATGTGGGTGACATGTTGGAGGCCGTCTTGCTTAATTTTGATGATGGCGAGATGGATGGCTTCATGGAATATGTTAATTCTTTACAAGGAATGGGGTCATACAACTATGCACCCTAGAAACTTTCCTTGGATCTTGAGAATAGGAAAACTCCTCCTACAAAGCCTTCAATTAAAGAACCTCCTATCTTGGAGTTGAAGTTATTGCCTCCACATCTCAGGTATGTACTCCTTGGCCCTTGTTCTACTTTACCGGTTATTCTTTCCTCTTGTTTGACTAACGTGCAGGTTTACTCTAGATTGGCGGTGCTCCACAAGAGGAATAAAGCTATTGGGTGGACTTTGGATATTTGGGGAATAAGCCCCGCATTTGCATGCACAAGATTAACTTGGAGGAAGATGCCAAACCCTCAATAGAACATCAAAGGAGATTCAATGAAGCTATGCAAGACGTGATCAAGAAGGAGATTATCAAATGGTTGTATGCTGGGGTGGTCTACCCTATTTCCGACAGTTTGTGGACTTCTTCGGTGCAATGTGTCCCTAAAAAGGGGGGGGGGGGGCATAACTTTGGTCACCAATGATAAGAATGAGTTGATTCTCACAAGAACAGTGACCGGGTGGAGAGTGTGCATGGACTATCGAAAGCTAAACAAAGTCACAAGGAAAGACCATTTTCCACTCCCCTTCCTTGACCAAATGCTTGATAGGTTGGCTGACCGTTCTTTCTATTGCTTTCTAGATGGATATTCGTGCTACAACCAAATCCTTATTGTCCCAGAATATCAAGAGAAAATAACTTTCACTTGTCCCTATGGCACTTTCGCTTTTAAGCGGATGCCATTCGGCTTATGCAATGCAGCGGCTACTTTTCAACAGTGTATGATGGCGATCTTTACGGATATGGTATAGGACTACCTTGAATTCTTCATGGATGACTTTTCGATAGTCGAGGATTCCTTTGATATTGCTTGGAAAATTTGGATAAATTATTGGCAAGGTATGAAGAAACAAACTTGGTGCGGAATAGGGAGAAATGCCATTTCATGGTCGAGGAAGGCATTGTCCTTGGCCACAAAATTTCAAAGAATGGAATAGAGGTCGATAAGGCGAAGATAGAGGTGATTTCTAAACTTCCAACCCTAACTTCAGTGAAAGGCGTGAGAAGTTTCTTGTGTCATACGGGTTCTACCGGCACTTCATAAAGGATTTTTCTAAAGTGGTGAACCCATTGTGCAAGCTCTTGGAGAAAGATTCTAAATTTCACTTCAATGATGATTACATGAGAGCCTTTGAATTGCTAAAGTTCAAGTTGACTACTACTCCCATTATCACCGCTCCTAATTGGAGTATTCCTTTTGAGCTCATGGGAGATGCTAGTGATGTAGCGGTTGGAGCAGTTTTGGGACAATGTATCAGCAAGATTTTTTATCCGGTCTACTATGCTAGTAAGACAATGCCCAAGTCAATTACACCATTATAGAGAAATAGCTCATTGCCATGTGTTTGCTATTGAAAAATTCCTCCCATACTTTATGGGTGCAAAGGTTATTATTCATACAGACCATGCATCACTTCATTATCTTATGAGCAAGAAAGATTCAAAAGTTAGGTTGATGAAATGGGTGTTTGTTGCAAGAGTTTGATATTGATATTCAAGATCGGAAAGGGAGTGAAAATCAAGTGGCGGACCACTTGTCTCGTTTGGAGGAAGGGACGCCGCCTGATGGCCTTGAGATCAATGACTCCTTCTCCGATGAGCAAATCTTGACCATTTCAATGAAGGAGGTGCCATGGTTCGTCGATCTAGCAAACTTCCTAGTGTGTGAAATCATCCCGGATGAGTTCTCTTCAAATCAAAGGAAGAAGCTCAAACGGGATTGTCAAGATTATTATTGAGACAAGCCTTACCTCTTCCAGATTTGAACGGATGGGGTAATTAGAAGATGTGTACCGGATGAAAAGCAAAATGTTACTCTTGAGACTTGCAATTCTTCGCCTTATGGTGGTCATCATGGCGGAGCAAGAACGGTGGCTAAAGTGCTAAGTTGTGGTTTCTATTGGCCCACTCTCTACAAAGAAGCAAGTGATATGGTAAAAAGATGTGATGAATGCCAACGGGTCGGTGGAATCTTGAAGAAGAATGAAATGCCTCTCACTACCATTTTAGAGATCAATATCTTTGATGTGTGGGGTATTGACTTTATGGGTCCTTTTGTGAGTTCTTGTGGAATCACCTACATCTTGGACACGGTTGATTATGTGTCTAAATGGGTTGAGGCCGCTGCTCTACCCAACAATGAAGCGAGAAGTGTGGTGGCTTTCTTGAAGAAGAATATTTTCACAAGATTTGGTACTCCGCGGGCTATCATAAGCGATAGGGGTCGCATTTTTGCAACAAGGATTTTGACACTTTGCTTAGCAAGTATGGTGTCACTCATAAAATTATGACTTCTATCATCCTCAAGCTAGCGGTCAAGTGAAAGTCTCCAACCAGGAGATAAAGAGTATCTTGTCCAAAATAATGAATGCTAACCGGACGGATGGGTCAAAGAAGCTTGATGATGCACTATTGGCTTATCGGACTGCTTTCAAAACTCCTATCGGGATGTCTCCATATTGGTTGGTGTTTGGAAAATCTTGTCATCTTCCAGTGGAACTTGAGCACAAAGCCATGTGGGCTTTAAAGAACTTGAATCTTGATTGGGATGCAGCCGCTAACTTGCGGGTTGCACATTTGAATGAATTGAATGAGTTCCAGTGCCATGCATATGCAAGTTCGTCCTTGTACAAAGAAAAAATGAAGTACCTTCATGACAAATACATCTGAAACAAGGAGTTCAAGGTGGGCGATCTTGTTTTGTTGTTCAACTCACGATTGGAGATGTTTCCCCGAAAGCTGAAATCCAAATGGAGTGGTCCCTTTGAAATTGTGCGTGTGAAACCTTTTGGTGCATTGGACTTGAAGAACAAAAATGATGAGGTATTCCGAGTCAATGGTCACTGGATGAAGCATTATTTGGGACAAGATGATGATGACCACGTGGTGGCAGTTATTCATTTGAAGTGATGGTAATCTGCGTCGTGCCGTAACGTTAAATCAGGCGCTTCTTGGGAGGCAACCCATGTTTTCTTTTTATTTTCTTTTCTTCCTTTGTAGATAGGTGTTATTTTTGTGCTAACTAGATTTGAAGTGTGTTGCAGGAATGAGTGTGCTTTACAGGAACTGTGCTAAGAAAAGTTGGTTAAGTATGAAAAAAGTGCGGATTGCACATGTATTGTGCGGACTGCAGTTGTGGGTGCTACAACAGAAGGGAACTGTGGCCGCACAATTATAGTGCGGACCGCACAATTACAGTGCAGACCGCACAAATTGGAATGGGAAATTGCAAACTCTGAAGTTTGGTCTGTCAGAAAAATGGCCAAAGTGCGCTTGCACAGCAAAATATGCGGACCGCACCAAAAATCAGCGACCGCACCACAAATTCTGCGTACCGCAGATCCGCAAGGGCACTTGAGCCCCAGGTAACAGACTGCAGACCGCAGAAGGAATTCTCCAGCCGCACTCCTCACTTGTCCCTCAAGTCTGATCGTTAAGTATAAATAGTAACCTTAGGGGCTACTGTACATTTTTTTCCCTCTCTAAGCACTCTAAACTCTAACACTTTGAAATCATCTATTCAAACATCTGCTACACTCCATCAACATCTGTGTTCACTTAGTTGCACTCCTTCATATATGGTGTGCTTCAATTACACATAGAATTTCTCAAACTTTTTTAGTTTAGTTTATAATTTTTTAAGGTAGTTTAGGCCAGTTGTTAATAAATTTTAATTTTACTAACATGTGGGGTTCAATCAGTAATGGGACAATTGCTAATTGCTTTATGGGGACCAGGTAAATTGATTTGGATGCTTACTTATTAATACCATATTGAATTTGTGCAAAAATTAAAAACCCTAGGAAGTCTGATCGATTCAGGTATGAAATCTGCGGCTGCATAAGAAATTGTGTGGCCCGCAAAAGTTGAGATTTAGGGTCTTTAGTCAAGTAAATTCTGCGGCCGCACTTGAAATTGTGCGGACCACATAAATCCCACTGCGGGCACAGAAAAGTGTGTCGGACGCAGAAAAGTGTGTGCGGACGCAAAACAACCTATTCTATGTCTTCAGAGAGTTGACATTTTAGGATGTCCAATGTATGGCCGCAATGATAATTGTGCGGACCGCACTTCAAATATGTGGTCGTACTCAAAATTATGCGGACTACAGTTCCATTTCTGCGGCCGCAAGTTCAAATTGTGCGGTCCGCATAACCCCAGTATGTGGCCGCACTTGTAATTGTGCGGATCGCACTTTCGCACCCTGCACTCATGTTCTACACTGTGTGATACTATCTGTGTGCATTTGAATTACAACCGACTGCTGTTGTTGGTTGTTACAGAAAATGGTTAGATCTCGCGGCCGCAGTGATACTTCAAAGGGAAGAGTTGGACCTTCCAGAGGTCGAGGTAAAAACACTTTACCCCTCGCCCTCCAAAAGATAATCACCAAGAAAGCTACAACAGGCCGAGGAAGACATCCAAAGCTCTCCAAATCTAGTTCATATGCCCCATCTCGGGAAGCATCGGAGGGCGACTTAGTTCAAGAGTTTCCTGCTGTCCAATCACAGCCACAGCGAAGGTATCAACTCCGGGATGAACCTTCCTCCTCACATACCACCTCTAAGGGTACGGAAAGTGCCAGTCAGGCTTCGGATCCCTCTTCTACACCTGTCCCTAAGGCATCAGCAGCTATTGTTGACGATGTTCCGGATGATGGCTTAGGGGGTGATACTACAATTGCCGTCCTTAAGAGGTCGAAGAAGAAAGAGGTCTGGGAGGACCGTTTTGTCAATTTTAGCTGCCTTTACCAGCTTCCGTGGGTGGTGGCCGGTGAGATCGCTCACTCTTGAGCAACAGTTCCAACTCAAAGATCTCGACAAGTACAATCCAGCAGTGTTGGGATAGTTTCGAGAGAGGAAGGGGTGGATGTGGTTCACCCAGATTGTTGTGGACGCCAAGGAGTATTTGGTCTGGGAATTCTATGCCTATGTGGCACACATAAAGAAAGGGACCAAAGTGACAAAAGTGTGAAATCTGAAGGTGATATTTGACCAACACACACTGAACTCCTATTTGGGTTTTGAAGATGTTGAGCTTGCACAATATTTTGAGAAACTGGCGATGGGTGAGGCAACTGGCCCATGGCTAGCTGAGCTTCTTGCAGCCCCGGGGCTACCACTACCATGGATCACTGCAGGGGTTCTTATTTTGCAGAACACCCTAAATTTCTAGGTGAAGGGATGGCAGACCTTCGTATGCAGCAGACTAGACCGGTGTCAGAATGAAACCAACCTACCTATTCCATGGGCTGTTCTAGTCGCCTCTATTATGGCAGGGTACCCGATCAATGTGGATGCCGTGATGTCGGCCAACATGTCAGTGGTCGCCAGGCAAGATGATACCTCCTACCTGTATCCCAACTCCATCACTAAGTACCTTACGAATGGATGGGTAGAGCCCAGAGATTATGACATGAAGGTTCGGGCAAAGAAGCCTTTCTCTTGGTATTCTCTGATGGATATACACAACCCGAAGAGAAAGGGTCAGCTGACTACCACCGTAGGCCAACCTGATGAGCCATGTGGTGGGTACAGAGACAGCTGATATGCCATCCACTTCAGCCAAGCCTTCTACCAGTGTAGCTGCCATGCCTCCACATTCAGCCTCAGTGCCTCCAACCTCGGCTTTGAAGCCGATACCTATGCCATCTACTCTACTCTCAGTGCTGCAAATCTCCTAGACACTGGCGAGCCTCAACAACTGGATGCAGACAGCTACTGCAAAGCTGACTAACATATCCATTCATGTTGCGGCACAGTCATCCTCTCTGTCACCCCAGATTCCCCCCACAGTTGATGAAACCTTGAAGAAGCTCCTGGAAAACCAAAACACGATCATGGCCACTTTAGTGCAGCATGGGGCAGTGATCGAAGAGTTGGGAAAAGATGTAGAGAAAATGAGAAAGCGGTAGGCATCTAAGAAGTCAGTGGACGAGCTTTAGAGCTAGGTTACAAAGCTTGCAGCAATTGGAGACATTCCATTTGATATGTTGATAGACCCGCACCACCCAGGACCAGCTCCTACAACACCTACAATACCAGCTGGCCAGTCTGAGGAGCTAGAAACTACTGTTGACGCTGCTGAGGTAGTCCGTCAGATGTTCACCAACTCAGCCACTCCCGGACTTGAGGATGATGAGATCCAATTGGATGAGGCTAAGGTCGGTACCACTGCTGGGGACACAAAGATGGCCACAGAGTCATTGAGAGTTTTCTTCACTCTCACCCTTCTCTTACTCTTATGTTGTTAAGCATTGGGGACAATGCTTATTTTTATTCGGAGGGGTGGAGTTTCTTTGACACATTCTGATGATTCTGTATTTTGATAACTATGAGATATTTGGCTTGTAATTAACTTATTACTGTTTTCTTCCTCTTTCTCATTATGTATATATTCCCTCTTATCTCTCCTTATGTATATTCGTTTAGCTTTCAATAGTTCTTTTGTTTTATAGCTTCTTTATCTTTATGTTTGTCTTCTTTTTGAATTATTAGTTTCTTTTTTATTTAATAGCTTATTTTTATGTCTTAGTGGATAATAAGCCTTTCGTTTTCTTAATTTCACGATTCTTTCCAAAGGTGATTTCTGTGTGAACGGGGTGGCTCTTCCCAACGATGGATGGCGTGATAACCTTCTTAAGGGATTGAGTCCATTTTTGGTGTTTAGGTGATAATAGTGGTAGTAATGAATAAAAAGACCTAATTGAGTCATACTCGAAGAGTCAAACATGCTTCACTTGGCACCAACACACTTAACTACATGCCTATGGTTAAAAACTAGGTTTTTGGAAAGAAATAGATCTAGTTAGTGACCTTGTGACTCTTGTGTTGACTTAGGCTATATTGAATGGTTTAATCGAACCATACTGATTTCAATCTTGAATATGGTCGTTGTGGGCCCTTGACTCTATCCTATTTAACAATCCAGCTGTGCGTGAGGTGAGATGTTGTTGTTGCAAGTCTAAGTGCCCGTGCTAATGGTTTAGAACTTGCCCCGAATGTGTTTCTAAGTGAATTTTATGTTTTGCTTGGATTGAGAAGTGATTGTAGGCTCTCTTTGACCCGCTAGAAATTTTATATTTCTCACCAATGTTGTTATCCCTAGTCAACCCATTCGAGCCTAAAACCTTTCTCATTTGATAACCATGTTACAAGCCTTTCCCGTTGTGTTGTGACCCTCTCTTGGCACTCGAGCTTTTCTTAACACTCTTGTGAAAACAATTGGCTAAAAACGTACATTTGGGGGAGAGAGGAGGAGTTTGAAAAAGGTATCAAGGCACAAAAGAGAAAAGAAATGAAGAGAAGGAAAGGCAATAAAACAAAGAACAAAAGAAAAGTGCAAAAGGAAAGTGAATAAGTTGAAGAGTTGAAAGGGATTCAAAGAAAAGTAATGATGCAAAGCATGGAGAAATCAAAAAAGGAGAAAATGGATATCATGACCAAGAAAGAGTGATGTTAAGTCTCTCTAGTTCCCCTAAGGAAAAGACAATGCCTCAAAGAATTGGCAAAGCATTAGCCGAGAAAAGAAAATGGAGTGCTTAAGGAAAAATGAACCCATTCTACCATAGCATATCCAATCTTAGTCCAAAAGCTTTCATCACATTCCAAAAAAGCCCTATGTGATTTCAAGCCGAGTGAGCTTACATTAGTGGTGATTTACATGAGCGGCAAGTCTATGGTACTTAAACCCGTACTTGCGACATTCTTTTGATAGAGATGAGCGAACCTTTCACAAATCTTTGGATTGAGTGCTGAAATTCTTAAGTGAGATAGGCAAACGGAGAGTAGAGGAGGAGGAGTTTGGGATCCACAATGACCTACATGAAAGAGCAAGCTTCCTTGATGAATAAAGTCAACTCTTGATGATCAAGTGTCACATTAGAACTATTTGTGCTTAAAAGTTTAACTTATTGCCTTGTTGATAATTCATAAGTGGTATGGGTAATTGTTGGTCCCAATTGATGTGTGAGTGACTCACTTTGAATTGCTGGAATGGTTCTTAACTTATGGAGGTGGGAACTACTTTATTTGCTTGAGGACAGGCAAAAGCTTAAGTTTGGGGGAGTTGATGAGTAGGAATTTTGACTACTTATTAGAACCCTTTAGCTTTTGTTTTAGTCCAAAAGTGTTTAAATGTGTTCCCAAAAACTGATGAAATGTGCTTCATTGCAGGAATATTGAAAGATAAGCCCCCGAGATGAACTCCAACTCAAGGAGGAGTAATCTAAACTCGAGGACAAAAAAAAAAGGCACAAAAGCTTAGAAGTGCGGACCGCAGAATATCATCTGTAGCCACAAGTTATGAAGAAAAACCCATCAGAGATTGGTGCAAAGTGCGGTCCGCATATGAATTGTGTGATAGATGGGTTAGAGCAAAGTTCAGAAAACCTGTATTTCAAGTCTACCAAAAGTGCGGACTGCACAATTATTATGCGGCCACAGTTACCATTGTGCGGACTGTAGAAGAGCAAGGTACGGCCGCAGTTACAATTTTATGGACCGCGGAAGGAATGCATTACGGCCGCGGTTCAGAATTATGCGGCCTCAGTTTTCCAATCCTGTTAAGCTGAAGATATGTGCGGACCGCACATGGAATTGTGCGGCCGCAGAACCTTTGAAAGGGCATTTTTGTCTAAAATTTTTAGCCCTGTATAAATAGACAAGTGTCACATTTTTAGGGCAATCTTTTGGACATCAGCTGCTACAGTAGACGGTTCCTTTTACCTTTTTTAGTAGTTTTTGCTATGTTGAGCTTTTGAACATAGAGTTTATCAATTTAATTAGCAATATGGGTTTAATTATCATTTGTTCCATTTTAAGTATGAGTAACTAGATTTTCGACCCAACCCTAGTGTGTAAACTTAATGGGTGTTTGCTTTATTGCTTGTTTTTGGTTGGGTGATTATTATTTAGCCTTATTCTTGCTTTTATTTGGAATATTAATGGTCACAAACATTAGTTCATGCCTATTTGAGTTGGTCTCTACTTGAGAAAGAGAGACTTACTCTAGGAAAAATTGGCTAGCAAGAAATTGGGTCAATCGAGAGATTGATAAACTCACTTAAAGGGTTGAACCTAGAGATAGTAAAACCCGACTTGAGCTTTTTATCAACTGTTTTGTTCAATACCCATTTGGACTTGAGAAATCCAAATTGGACAAAATCAATCTCTGACCGAGAGTTATAGCTATAATACAGCCCCACCAATAAAACAAGCTTTAAAGTTTACAACCCGTTAGGCAAACACCTAGGCGATGGTCATACCCCTAGGCCTTTTACAATATTTGAAAAACAACAAAAATAATCTTCTAGTTTTATTTCTTAAATTGCAATTGTAGTTTAGATTAAACTTTAAAACAACCAATTTTTTACGGAAGTGCAAATTTAGATATACAAACTCACACGCTAAGATATATACTACTAACTCCCATACATATAGAATTTGACCCCGACTCTTGTTGGATATTACTATTGCATCAACCATTTTCATAACCTCGAATAGAGGAGTGAAATTAGATGAGATCAGTAGCCCGAGGTGGAGGCTAGCCAGTGAGAGGCCCTTTAGAGGTGGAGGATAGGTTATTAGGGCTCAGCCTCGTTGTTATGCGTTTTCAGTAGGCCCGAGGCCGAGTCGTCTAATGCAGTTATAACAGATATTATCCCAGTATCTCATACAAATGCTTGCATGTTATTTGATCCGAGTTCTACATATCCTTATGTGTCTTCGTGTTTTGCTTCGCACTTGAGTCTACCTCATGATTCTCTTGATATACTGTTTTAGTGTCTACACCGGTTGGATATTCTATAGTAGTTAATCGGGTGTACCGTTCTTGTGTTTTTACTATTAATGGTTTTGATACCATAATGATCTTTTGTTGCTGAATATGGTGGGTTTTTAGGTCATTCTTTGTATGTATTGGTCGTTCCATGTCACGCTATCTTGGATTATCTGCCAAGACTTTGACGCTAGCTATGCATGGGTTGCCTAGATTAGAGTGGAAAGGATTCCTCGGTCATTCCACTAGTAGGGCGGTTTCATACTTTAAGGCTCGACATATGGTTGAGAAAGGGGTGTGTAGCGTATTTGGCCTACATCGAAATTTTAGTGTAGTGGTTCCTTCGGTGGATTCAATACCGGTTGTAAGGGAGTTTCTAGAGGTGGTTTCGGCAGACTTACCAGCCATGCCACCCTATAAGGACTTTGACTTTTGCATGTATTTTGTTCTGGGCACTCAGCCTATTTCTATTCAACCGCACTGTATGGCTCCAACCGAGTTGAAGGATCAGCTGAAGGATTTTTCTTGACAAGGGAAGTGCAAAACACAATACGAAATTAATGTTCACTAGTCAAAGATAATATAGTTTAATTATCGTCTCCTCAGGGATTGGTTTGAACAATGTTCAAGTAATGTCCGGCTTAAACGCTGTTCATGATGATTAAAACTTTGATTGCAATGGTTATGACTAAAATTAACTATTAAAACTAAAGCAATTAATAATTGATCACGGAAAGACAAGAGTTGAGCAACAAAAAAATAACCAATAGGAGAAATAAGGGTAGTGACAGGATAGGTGCAAGATAGCTATTCGGGGATCAAACTTTAGTTCAATTTACTCTAATGTTCTAATGATTCTCACAAATCATTCGATGATTAGTTTAATCGTATAGCCCAGACTTCTCTCTTGATTAAATATGAACCCTGCGAGACGAACTAATATAAAAGAAATGTGAAGGTATGCAAGAGCACGTTAATGGACTAGTCTTTTAGGAAAACATCTCTCGAATATTCTCCTAACTTGATTTAATCAACAGTTAAACAAGCTATTTCGATTACTTTAAAGAATCACTCATAAACCAAATCAAATAATGCAAAGATAATCACCCAAAACATTCCCCTTTTGATTAAATAATTTGGTGAACAAAATTGCAATCAATTCAAAGCTCCTTAAACGAATTCATGCAAATTAACTAGAGTTAAAATACACAAATATTAATCAAAACACCGTATCCGTCAATCCCTATAGTAAGATACTCCATAATCATGGGGAAAATCATCATAAATAAGGTTAGAGAATAAGAAAACATCACTCCAATATTACAATCCAAACTCCCGTATAGAATTGGTGGAAAGCTGATGAAATCTTGTGTTTTCAAGCCTCCAATGCTCTCCAAAAACTCTCTAGTTCAAAATCCCTCTTAAAATCGTATTTTTGGTGTATTTATACTATGTAGGAATGAGCCCGGATGGAACTAACCTTTCCAAGACAAAGTGGGAAAGTTGGACATCAAAAATGCACAAGCGTGGTGCGCCATGCACCGCCTATGCGCCGCACACGTGGGATTTTTCAGAGAGTTGATTTTTTCGCTCTTCAGGAATTTTGCACTAGCGCTCGCACCCCGCAGCGCGGTAGTGTATTTTTTCAGAGTAAGAATTTTTCTCAATTTTTTGACATCCAGACTTGGTTGTCAACCCCCGAACATGATCCCTGCTTAATTCCTTAGGCTTCTAATCATACTTTAAAGCTACAAATCATCCATCTTAGCTCCAAAATCACTCCTTAATGCAAAATCACCTCCTACAAAACATAATACACGTAATAAGTACAAAGTACTAGTAATTAGGTTTAAATACTATCAAAGTGTAATAATTAGAATGCAAAATATAGTTAAAAACGTGAGTTCTTAACCTACCATTAATTAGACCGATTGTTTCACCTTGGGGTGTACCAGTGTTGTTTATTAAGAAGATGGACGAATCGATATGCATATGCATTGACTATCGGCAGTTGAACAATTTTACCATCAAGAACAAATATCTGTTGCTTAGGATTTATGATTTATTTGACCAACTTCAAGGTGCCAAGGTGTTCTTCAAAATTGATTTGAGATCTGGCTACCATCAAGTGAAGATTAGGGCATCATATGTTCATAAGACAACTTTTAGGCTTGCTATGGTCACTACGAGTTCTTGGTGATGTCATTTGGTTCGACTAATGCTCCAGAAACCTTTATGGATTTGATGAACCAAGTGTTCAAGATTTATTATTGTCTTCATTGATGATATTTTGGTTTCTCTCGTAGTAGAGAGGAGCATGAGCAGCACCTGTGGTTTGTACTTCAGACTTTGTAGGATAGTCAACTATATGCCAAGTTATTGAAGTGTGAGTTTTGGTTGGACTCAGTTGTCTTCTTGGGCCATGTTGTGTAATCTTATGGTAACAAGGTAAATCCTAAGAAGATTGACGCAGTTCAGAATTGGCCTAGACCTACTTTAGCTATAGAGATACAGAGGTTCTTGGGTTTGGTGGGCTACCATTTCCATTTGTAAAGGGATTTTCATCAATCTCAGCCCCATTGACCAAGTTGACTCAGAAGAGCGCTCTTTTCAAATGATCTGACGAGTGTGAGGAGAGCTTTTAAAAGCTCAAAATTGTCTTAAATACAGCTCCAGTGTTGGTGTTGCCCACAGGTTCGGGGTCATATTGTGTAATGTAATGTATCACGTATTAGAATTGGTGCAGTATTGATGCAGGATAGTAGAGTGATTGCCTATGCATCTCGTTAACTGAAGATCCATGAGAAGAACTACCCCGTGCATGATTTGGATTTTGTAGTCATTGTTCATGTGCTCATGATATGAAGGCATTACTTATACAGCGTGCCATGTGAGGTCTAGACTAATCATCGGAGTCTCCAACATCTATTCAAGCAAAAGGATCTTAATCTGAGGTAGCAAAGATGGTTGGAGTTATTGAAAGACTGTGATATCACCATATTGTATCATTCAGGGAAGGCTAATATAGTGGTCGATGACTTGAGTAGGAAAGAAGAGAGCATGGGTAGTTTCATATTTATACTGGCAGTGGAGAGGCCATTGTCCATGTATGTTCAGGCCTTGGCGAACAAGTTTTTGAGGTTGGATATGTCGGTACCTAGTAGGGTTCTTGCTTATATTATGGCGCAGCCATCTTTGTTTGGAACATATCAAGACTCTCCAGTTTGATGACAGTCACTTGTTGGTGTTGAAAGACACGGTGCAGCGAGCTGGTGCTAAGAAGGTTGTGACTGGGGATGTTGGTGTTATATGGCTTCAAAGCCGCAATTATGTTTCAAATGTTGATGATTTGAGAGAGTTGATCCTTGAGTAGGCTCATAGCTCATGGTATTCTATTCACAAAGGTGTCACGAAGATGTATCATGACTTGAAGAAGCATTATTGGTGGTCGAAGATGAAGAAAAACATTATTGGACACGTCTCTCGGTGTTTGAATTGCCAGCAGGTGATGAACATCAGAAATCCGGTGGTTTGACTAAAAAGTTGGTGATACCAGAGTAAAAGTGGGAATGCATCACTATGGACATTGTGGAAGACCTACCATAGACTTTGAGGAAGTATTATGGTGTTTGGGTTATTGTGGACCAGTTGACCAAGTACACAAATTTCATTCTCGTAATGACTTCCTACACGGTAGAGCGGTTGGCTCAGACTTACATCTGGAAGATTACTCGTCTGCATGGTGTGCCTATTTCTATCATTTTAGACTGTGGCATGTAGTTCACTTCACACTTTTGGAGAGTTTTACAGCATGAGTTAGTCACGCAGGTTGAGTTAAGTACTATATTTCACCATCAGACAGATGGGCAGTTCGAGCGAACCATTTAGATTTTGGAGGATATGTGGAGGGCATGCACTATTGATTTCGAAGGTCAATTGTGACCACTTTCTATCTATAGCAGAGTTTGGCTAGAACAACAACTATTAGTCGAGTATCCAAATGAATCTGTATGAGGACTTATATAGGAGGTGATTTCATTCTCCAGTTGGTTGGTTTAAGCCCGGTGAGGTTAGTTTGTTGGGCACAAGTTTAGTTCATGATGCTTTGGAGAGGGTGAAATTGATTCAGGAGTGGCTTCGTACAACATAGTCTAAGCAAAAGAGTTATGCTGATAGGAAGGTTCGTGATGTGGCTTACATGGATGGTGAGAAGGTTCTTCTCGAAGTTTCGCTTGTTAAGGGCGTGATGCGATTTGGGAAGAAGGGCGAGTTGAGCCCGAGGTTCATTTGTCCATTTGAGATCTTGAAGAGAGTTGAGGAGGTTGCTTATAGGCTTGCATTGCCTCCTAGCCTAGCAAGGGTATATCCTATATTTTTTGTTTTCATGATTCAGAAGTACCAGGAAGATAGGTCACATATTTTGGACTTCAGCATGGTGCAGCTCGATGAGAATTTGATATATGAGGAAGAGCCGGTGGCTATTCTAGACTAGCAGGTTGGAAAGTTGAGATATAATAATCCTCCCAAGTTTGAACTCGTCAACAGGACATAAGAATCTACTTCATTTCATCAATGAACAACTGAAAGATCACTCAACACACTCATAACTCGAGACTGCACAACACATCAAGACAGAAATCAAGCATCCATAATCCTTTTGCATCCCAAGAAAATCCTTCTCATCTCACCCAAACCATCTAAGCATATTCCTTGGCCTTATAATACTCATTACATAGCTATCCAACTCACTGAGCCATCAATCCCTCTCCTAGGGACACTACTGTACATGTAAGACCAAAAGCACATACTCACACAACTGAAACCACCGAGCCCAATTTGCGGTCTGAACTTGGCCTCAAGTCCTCCAGACTGGCCTATCTCCACAACACCAAAAACATATTTCACACCTCTTCCGTGACATCACTAGCTGTTGATGCACAACTGATACCGAGCGCCCAACATCGCATGCGAGTGGATGGAAGGAAATCAAAGAGATACGGCTCAAGCCGAATCAATGTTGCATGATAAAGAAAGAAAGATGGGAAGTTTTTCCTAGATACCCTATAGCCTCTAGAAGATAGGTATGGATGTCATCATATAGATCCGTAAGACTCTACTAGACACTTTCTCATGACTCGTAGAACCTATGAACTAGGGCTTTGATACCAACTTGTCATGACCCAAAATACATCTAGTCATTATGGCACCTAACCTAACCCGCTAGGTAGACAAAAAATAGATATACAATTCTAATGAAGGTCATAAGTAAGCAATAATGAAATAGCTGAGTTTTCATACAATAACCCAAGGATTGGCAGTACAAGTCATGAGCCATTAAGATCTAGACTTACAAAACTGGTACAAAAATAAATACAACATATGTTAGGAATATTCATAAATAGAGTAAGCATCAAAAACTACCAAGGACAAGTGGTAGCTATATGCAGGTATATCTGTAATGCCAGCTCCTGTCATCCACAGTATCTCAGCTCCAAGATCTACACGCAAGATGCAAAAGTGTAGTATGAGTACAACCAATCCAATGTACTCAGCAAGTATCATAACTAACCTCGGCGAGGTAGTAGTGGCAAGAATTATTAATGATACTCGATAATAATCTGTTCAATTCGTATAACTCATAAGTACACAACAACAATGTTATCAAGTCATAAATCATATATAAAACCACCTCGGTGCCAAAGATAACGTAACATGCTCTGTTTCACTTAACAATCCAACATATAGAGAAGATATACATCCAATATCATTAAATCATCAAACTTACATATAGAGAAGATATGCATGAAATACCAGATAATCTTTCATCAGTTACATATAAAGAAGATATGCATGAAACATCAGTTGATCCTTCAACAAATTGCATGTAAAGAAGATAGGCATATTTAAACAAGTCAAGTCATATGGGTTCACATGTAGTGAATATATGTACCGTGTTTCATCTCATCAAGTAAAGTGCCATATGGAGAAGATATGCATAAAGGCACGTACACCCCGGAGCTAGCAAATTAAGAAGATATGCGGAAAAATCATGTATATATCCAAGGACATTGCAAGTAGAGAAGAAATGCATTAATCAAATCAAACACTGCCAGTTTTATTCATACCGCGTGTACACCATCAAGAGAGAAACATGAGAGGGTGACCCTAGGGAGATGAATTTTTATCCACACGCTACACGGACAACTTACATGTTGCACGGACAACTCACATGCCAATAATAACAACCGCACGGACGGAAAACTCACTGTTATCATAACTCAACCATATGGACAACTCATGTGCTATCAAATCTCAGCCGCACGGACAACTCACGTGCTATCATCAAAACCGCACGTATAACTTGCGTGCCAATAATCACAACCGCATAGACAACTCATGTGCCAATAATCATAACCACATGGACAACTCACGTACTACCTGTCCAATTTGTATCATGAAGAAAACAAATACATAAGATTACATGTACATGAATATAAAATTTCGTATTCATGGACTGGTATAAGTGACATGCTAATGTGTATTCATGTGCGAAGTATGATACCATATCTCAAATCCGACAAATACATCACCAAAGTACCAAATATCATGTTTAATCAGGACATTAACCAATATGTAACCTCAAGCATGATTCAAACAGCTCCCAAATGAAGCTAAGCAATCAATTCAAGGCATATCAAAGCCTACGCACTACCCCGAGCATGAATAAGTACCCCGGTACATGCACATGGGCTCAACCCCACACATGTGTGCCACCCATAAAACGTAGCCATCACAAATAACTCCGAAAACTAGTACCTTAACCAAGTTTAGGTAAGATACTTACCTCAAACAAGTCAAAACCATACTCTATAAATGCCTTCCCGCACGAATCATCCTTCGAACGGCTCGAATCTAGCCAAATGCAACTCAACACACATCAAATAAGACCATAGGAATCAAACTCAAACAACGAAGGTCACATCTTTAATCAACTACTCAAAGTCAACCAAAAATTAAACTCGGGTACACACCTCAGAACCAGACAAAACTCACAAATTTTGATAACACATTCGAGTCCGAGTCCAACCATACAAGTTTCATCAAAATCCGACTTCAAATCGGTGTTCAAAACTCAATTATTCACTTAAGAAAAGTTTTTCCAAAACCCCAAATTTCTATGTAAAATTCATCAATCAAATGCAAAAATCAAAGACAAAATCATGAAAAAAAATCAAAACCGAGTCAAGAACACTTACCCCAATCCAATTGGTAAAAATTACATAAAATTCACCCCGATCGGAGCTACCAATCTCAAAATATGATAAAATGAGTAAAACCCTCGATGATAATAACTTATACCACTGCTCCAAGTAAACCTTTCGCGATAGTGGGACCAACTTCGCGATCGCGAAGCACAACACTTCGACCGCCTCCAAGAAATCTAAGTGAACATGTCCCCAGGCTCGCGATCGTGGTTCAGAACTTCACAGACCTATGCGAACGCGGCGCCTTCATGCGAACACGAAGGTTAACCAACCTGACATTCCACGCGTAACTCCACTCTACGCGAACACATCGTCCTTACTGCGGACACGAAGGCTTAAAGCCTAAAAGACCGCGAATGGGACTTCACACTCGCAAGCGCGAAGGAGAACCTCCAGTCAGCTCCCAGAACACTCCGCGATTGCGGTACGCGTTCAAGAAGAACACCCACAGCACCAAAGAATCAGAGAAACTAGTAGTGCAAACATGAAAGAAAATGGTCTGCAACCACCTCGAAACTCACCCAAGCCCCTCGGGATCCCGTCCAAACACACCAACAAGTTCCAAAACATAACATGGACCTACTCTACGCCTAAAATTAGACATAATAACAACAAAACCATGAATTTCACCTCAATTCAAGCTTAATGAACCATTTCAAAATTTCAAATTCTAAACTTACGCTGAACACGTCTAAGCAACTCGGTATCACTCAAATTTTGCCCACAAGTTCCAAATGACATACTAACGTATTTTAATTCTCGGAACCACAACACGAGCCCGATAACATTGCCCAGTCAAAGCAATGAACTTCCAAACCTTCAATTGCCAACTTTCACCAAATAGAGTCAAAACACTGTAGAAATATCCAAATACGAATCCAGGCTACTCCCAAGTCCAAAATCGCCATCCTGACCTAACGAAATCATCAAAATTCCGATCCGGAGTCAAATACATAAAAGTCAAACTTGGTCAACCCTTCTAACTTAATGCTTCCAAATTAAAAATCATTCTTCAAAATTAAATTCCAAACTACTCAAAAACCAAAACCGATCATACACGCAAGTCATAATGCATCATCCGAAACTACTCAAGATCTCAAACCACTAAACAAAATGTAAATGTTTGAAACGACCAATGGGGTCGTTACATTCCCCTATTTATGAATTGAGATATTTCATACAGCTATTTGATGATTTATGACTTGCGTGTGTGATCCGTGTTAATTTTCAAATTGTCCAAATGTGAATTTTTAAAGAAATTTGTTTTGAAACTTGAAAATGGCTAGAGTTGACCACAATCAACATTTTTGGTGGACGACCTTAGATCAGTATTTAACGATTGCGGTAGGTGCATAAGATGAGTTTGGACTTGTACACATATTTGGTTGAGGTTCCGGGTGACCAAGGATGTTTCAGCACTTGATTTGATAAATGGAAATGAACTTTGAAGTTCATAGAGTTTTGATCTTTGATTCTTGAATTTAGATGTTATTTTGATGATTCGATCTTACGAGCAAGTTCATATTGTGTTATTATACTTGTGCGGAGGTTCAAATTGGAGATTAAGGTGCTCATGTGAGTTTCAAATAAGTCTCGAACTATTTTGGCAAAGCTTAGATTTCCTTGTGCTGCAAACCTCGCATTTGCGAGGGTATGTTTGCAAATGCCAGTCTCGCATATGCGACTGCTAACTCGCATTTGCGATGCTGCGTAGGGGCAGGGAAACTTCGTATTTTTGAAGCTTTGGTCACTTTTGCGAGCTGGTGAACTTTGCAATTTTGATGCTCATGTCGCAATTGTAACATAGAGAGTAGGGAGACAGCTTTGCATTTGCGAATCTTTCTTTGTTTTTGTAAGGAGCTAGTCTTTCACAAATCCAAAACTTTATTGCATTTGCAAAATCAGATAGGCTTTGACACTATTCGCGTTTGCGATCAGTGGTTCGCTTTTCCGAACATCGCAATTTTGAATAACAGTTTGCAATTGCGATATCTGCTACTGGGTAAAAGGTTGGAATTTGGGGACTTAACTAATTTTACTCTATTTTTCAGACCTAGACTCCACATAGAAGTAATTATAGAGAGCAATTTCTTCCCAACTTTATAGGTTAGTAACAGTAACTTGATTTTGTACAATTTTCATTAATTTTCCATGAATTTTCACTATTAAATCTAACTTTTCATAGAGTAGAAATTGGGGTTTTAGGTTGAAATTTAGGATTTTATAATTTTGAGATTTAGACCTCGAATTAGGGTCGGATCTCAAAACAAATCACATATTTGGACTTAGGGGTGAATGGGTAATTGGGATTTGGGCCCTAGTTGACTATTTGTTAACTTTCCAATTATGTTAAAGATTGAACCTTTTTGATACTAGGGTACTTTCTAAAGCTTAGTTCTGACTTATTTGAATAATATTTTATCAGATTTGGGTGCTTTAGAGACTTATTCTAAAGGTAAAGTCATATTGGATTGTTAATCTTGTTCAGAAAAGAGATAAGTATCGTGGTTAATCTTGATCTAAGAGATTTAGGATATGATTGATCTATTTGCTATGTAGTTTACGTATGGGACGACATATATGCAAGGTGACAGGTGCATATGCGTTGTCGTAGCTATAAGCATGCGGGGTGTTCTAGCTTACTTCATGCCTTGAATTATAGAATGTCTTTTATAATTTAGTATTTTACCTTATTAAGTTCCCTGACCTGATACATGTTGTACTTGCCACATGTATACTTTCACTTGTTAACTGTCTCTATTAGTTACATGCTTCCATTTACTCTATCCTATGATTCGATGTATGTCTTCACCTGTTACATGCTCTTTCCTGTTACTAAATAGATCTTTTCAGTTGCTTCATGTCCTAATGTGCTTATTGTTTTACGAGTTCCTTGTGTTATTCTATTGTGTTATTTTATATTGTATGACCTTAGATTGTTCTCGTGCTACAACTTATTTAACTTTTCTTGGTGTATGTAGTGAGACTATTTTCTTGGATTTGGCATTGTTTGGCCTACCTTCCTTGTGCTCATACATCCTTTGTGAATTTATGAGTTCTAGATCCCTTTATTATCATGTTGTGAGACTTGTCATGTTGACTGCTATAGAGCATTATCAAATGAACTAATATAATGGGATCAAGTTGCACACAGCAAAAAAAATATTTATTGATATTGGAAATCGGATTCCATGCTGCAACGATATTATTATTAATAATGGTATAGGGTTATGCGTCGCAACAGTATTGTTATTGATATTGGGATCGAGTTTCACACAGCAACGGTATGGAAACTTATTGGTATTGATATTGTGATCGGGTTATGCGTCGTTATGTAAAGGAAGTCTTGTAGTTATTCTTGGTTATTATGCTCCGCTACCGTGTTATGTTATGAGCCATACGAAGTGATGATATTCTGGGGTCCCTTTCTTCTGTTTCCTTATCTTGTTCATTATATTTACTCGTTTCACTAGATTGTTACTGCTTTTCTACTTATTACTCGTACATATTTGTATTGAGTATTTTGTCATAGCGTCGTCACTACCTCGTCGAGGTTAGGCTCGAAACTTATTGAGTACATAGGATCGATTGTACTCATTCCACACTTCGGTACTTCATGTGTAGATCTCGATATTGTCATAGTGGCGTTCAGAGGTGATTGCTCAGACTATTTTCTAGGAGACTTGAGGTAGTACTGCTTGGCATTTGTAGAACCCAGAGGTCCCTTCCAATAGTTATTGTGTTTTTCTTCTATCAGACAATACTACATTTCTATTCAGACCTTATATGTAGTATTCTAGTAGCTCATGTGCTCTGTGACACCAAATCTTGGGATGTTATGTAAGAGGCGTATGGTTTAGACTTGTTATCATATGTAATTGAGTTTACTTTTTTCTACCTTAATATATTGTCACCGATTAGACTAGCTCTTTATTTATTGTTATGTGTTGGATTGCCTAGCAAGCACTATTAGGCGTCATCATAGCCCCATGGTTATGTGACGATCTGATAGATCGTTTTCAGTTTTAGCTCCCCTTTTTATGATTTGAAACCTATTGTAGCTCTATTTTATGATTTATGACTTGCGTGCATAGCCCGTAGTAATTTTTGAAAAGCTTAAATGTAAATTTTAAAAGAAAGCTTGATTTTAAAACTTGAAAAGTCCTAGAGTTGACCGCAGTCAATATTTTTGGTAAATGATCTTAGATCGGTATTTTGATGATTCTAGTAGGTTTGTATGATGATTTTGGAGTAATACACAAGTTTGGTTGGGGTCTCGGATGACCCGAGGCCGTTTCAACGCTTAACGTGAAAAGTTGAATTTTGAAGATTGAATTATTAAATTTCTTGAGTTTTGGTGTTCGGTTCTTGAATTTAGATGTTATTTTGATTATTTGAGTTTAGGAGTGAGTGCATATGATGTAATTACACTTGTATGAGTGTTCGGATTTGAGCCCGAGTGGCTCGGTTGAACTTCATATGAGTTTCAGACAGTTTTGGCATAGCTGAGTAGTTCTGGTGATCTCTGAGTGTCTATCTGCAAATGCAAGCCTAGTATTTGTGAGTGCTATCTCGCATTTGCGAATTTGGGAATGGACTAGGCAACTTTGCTTTTGCAAAGTTTTGGTCGCTTTTGTGAGTGGTCGGGCTTCATAACTGCGAGGGTTGTGCCGCAATTGCAACCTCTAGAGAGCTGAGGAACAACTTTGCTTTTGCGAAGATTTGTTCCCTTTTGCGATGGGCTGGTCCTTCACAAATGCGAAGGTTTAGTCCCATTTGTGACAACTAAGAGTCTCAGACACTATTCACATTTGCGATCAGTGGTTCGCATTACGATATCTGCAGTTTAGTAAAAGGTTGGGATTTCAGAACTTAGCTCATTTTACTCAATTTTTGAGACCTAGACTCCACATAGAAGCAATTTTGAACAAGAAATTCTTTCTAAATTCATAGATTAGCAACTTAATCTTATTTTTGTTTAATTTTCATTACTTTCTCATGAATTTTCACTATCAAATCTAAGAATTTGTAAAGTAGAAATTGAGGTTTTGGGTAGAAATTAGGAATTTTGTAAAATTGAGATTTAGATCTCAAATTTAGGTCGGATCTCAAACCAAGTCACATATTTGGACTAAGGGGTGAATGGGTAATCAAGATTTGGTCTTAATTTTGATTTCGACCACGTGGGCTTGGGTTGACTTTTTGATTACTTTTCCAATTATGTTAAAGATTGAACCTTTTTGATACATGTGTAGTTTTTAAAGATTGTTTTGAATTATTTGAGTAATATTTGACTAGATTCGGGCGGTTTGGAGGCTCTTCTAAAGGAAAAGCAGTGTTGGATTGTTGATCTTGTTCCGAAATAAGGTAAGTGTCTTGGTTAACCTTGATTAAGGGAATTAGGGTGTAATTGGGTCTATTTGTTACGTAATCTATGTGTTGGGGATGGCGTATATACAAGGTGACGAGTGTATATGTGTTGGCCATGGGATAAGCATGTGGGTAGAACTAGTCACATTTGTGCCATGTTACTTTGTGTATTATGTATACTATGCTTTAGATAGATCATGAAACTCTTTGATTACTTGTATTCATGTTATTTCCTATGTTGAGCTTATTGAGATATTATACTTTGAGATCGTTGAAAATTGTTTTGGTTGTTGGTGCAAAAGTGTTAGTAAATTCTCATAGGGTGAGTTATGTTCAAATGTTATCCTTGATGTTGTTTATGCTTCTCACGTTGCTTGGTACCTTGTTACATATGATGCTTGGTGAGAAAGAGTGAATTGCACGAAGGGTGTTTCCATGTTTGCCAGAGAGAGAGAGAGAGAGAGAGAGAGTGATTGTGCACGAAGGGTGTTTCCATATTTTCTTCGTATATTAATATCATTGCACGAAAGGTGTTCCCATGCTTGAGAGAAAGTGAGGATACGCACGAAGGGTGTTTCCTTGCTAGCTATTATATTATGTTGTGAGGATGAGAGAAAAAGCACGAAGGGTGATACTGTGTCGTTTGTTGGTATAGTTGTTCTTTATTTTATTATTCAGATTGAGGACTTGGAATGTTGCTTCGTAAATCATCTTTGAAAGGCTTGTTCGTAGTTGTTATAGAAGTATGAGTGATGGTATACTTGGTAGCACTTTCCTTTATTTTCTAGTTCTATATCTCTTTAGTTATGCACTTATTTAATCTCTCACATGTTCTTGTTCTCTTATGTTACTTGATATTTTACTTTTCATCTCGTTATTTCTCGTTACTTAACTGTACATGTTTATACATAGGTATCTTGTCTTAGCCTCGTCACTACCTCGAGGTTAGACACGACAATTACGGAGTATATTGGATCGGTTGTGCTCATACAACATTTCTGCACTTCTTGTGCAGATTCAAACATTAGTACCAGTGGAGTCCCAAGAGGTGCTTAACGAATATCAGATAGATGACTCGAGGTAGAGTTACATACTGTTTGCAGGCCTTAGATTCATCTATCTATTTCTTATGTACTGTTTCTATTTTTCAGACAATATTTTATTTCTTTCAAGATAATGTATTTAGCAAACTCTAGTAGCTCATGTACTCGTGACTCTACATCTTGGGATGGTTGATCGTCGGTGTTGATCTTTAGACATATTATATATGATGTGGTGTCATTTTACCCTATATTATCATTTTGTTGTGTACATGTTAGTTTCATTTCTTTCGTATTTATTGTTTTCTATTGGCTTGCTTAGCAAGCGGTGCAAGGCACCATCACAACCTAAAAGTTGGAATTTTGAGTCGTGACAAGTTGGTATCAAAGCCATAGGTTTCGTAGGTCTCACAAGTCATTAGCAAGCTTAATAGAGTCTTGAGGATCAGTGCGGAGATATTTGTGCGTATCTTCTAGAGGCTATAAGGCTTTAGGAAACTTCATTTTCTTTCTTTCTCTATCGTGTGTCTTTGTTCTATCATAAGCTTGAATCACTTCTCTTATTCTCTCATAGATGGTAAGGACACATAGATGGTAAGAAGCTAGAGCTCTAGATTGCAGCCACTACCAGGGGTAGGGGCCGCGGCCAGGGAAAAGGTAGAGGTAGAGTCAGAGCTCAGCCTATAGTACGCGTAGCAGCACCTGTAGTCGAGCCTCAGATAGCATAGGATAATAAGATCCCAATCAGACCGAGCCAGTAGGACTAGCTCAAGTACCAAAGGAGGTCATTCCTACCCCAATGCTTCAGGGGGCCTTAGTCTGCATGGTTGGCTTCATGGAAAGTATGACTCAGGCCAGTGTGTTTCTTGTGGCACCAGCCATTTCTCTAGTCGGGGGAGGAGTTCAGAGTCCTGCTACTCATACCCTAGAGCAGATGGCCCATAGTTATCAGACCCTAGGAGTTCTACCAGTTGGGGTGGTTCAACATATTGTTGCTACACAGCCTGGGGATAGGCTCGCGATGTATGATGATGAGTTGAAGAGGTTGGAAAGGTTCACCAAGTTATTTCCCCCTCACTTTAACGGGATGCCCAAGACTTCTTTGATTGTTGTCATGAGAGCTTGCGTGACTTGGGACTAGTAGAGTCAAATGCAATAGATTTTATCGTGTTTCATATGCATGGTTCCGCCAAGAGGTGGTGGCAGGTATGCGAGCTAGGCAGGCCAGTTCGAGTGTCTTCAATAAGATAGCACGATCGCTACTTAGTATGTGACTAGATTTGTTGATTTGTCTTGCCATGTATCTATCCTGATCCATACTAAGAGGGAAAAGGTGCAGAGGTTCATAGAGGGTCTTACATATGGCATCAGACTTCAGATGGCCAGATAGGTTGAGACTGAGATTTCTTTTACTCGGTTAGTGGAGATCGCTAGGAGGATTAGGCCCATGAGAGGATAGGTGAGAGAGACGACCTCTGATAAGAGGCCCAACATTTTAGAGGATTTAGTGGTGCCTCGTCTTGAGGAAAGGGTTCTTTTGGTAGAGGCCATCCTATCAGGCCAATACAATCAGCCATGCAGGTCACACATGGTGCTTCAGGCAGCCACAGTTCTTATGGACCTCGTTCCGAGCAGCTAGCATACAGTGCAACTCCAGCTTCCCTTAGTGCACCTTCGATACAGAGTTACCAAGATGGTTATTCGGGTCGATAGGGGATAGCTCCAGGATCAGCAGTCACATCAGCACAGGGCTTGCTATGTATGTAGGGATCTGAGGCACGTTGCGAGGTTTTTCCCTATGATGCATAGCAGTATGCCACATCAGGGTACTTGTGCCGTGATTCCGGCATTGGTTTCTCCATCACCTGCTCAGCCAGCTAGAGGTGGGGGTCAGGTAGCCCAAGGTGGAGGCTATTTAGCTAGAGGTGGAGGCCAGTCTTTGAGAAGCCGTCCTAGAGGTGGAGTACAAGTTGGTGGGTCTCGACCTCGTTGTTATGCATTTTGAGAAGGCCCGAGGCAGAGTTGTCCGATACAGTTATTATAGGTACTATCTCAGTATGTCATAGAGATACTTCCGTGTTGTTTGATCGGAGTTCTACATATTCTTATGTGTCTTCATATTTTGCTTTGCACTTGAGTATGCCTCGTAATTCTTTTGATGTTCCTATTTTAGTGTCTTCACTGGTTGGAGATTTTGTAGTAGTTGATCGGGTGTACTAGTCTTATGTTGTTACTATTAATGGTTTTGATACTATTGTTGATATTTTGTTGCTGAATATGTTGGATTTTGATGTCATACTTGTATGGATTGTTTGTCCCCATATCATGCTATCTTGGATTGTTATGCTAACACTGTGACGTTGGCTATGCGGGGTTGCCTAGATTAGAGTGGAAATGGACCATCGATCATTCTACTAGTAAGGTGGTTTCATATTTGAAGGCTCGATGTATTTCTTAGAAGGGGTGTCCAGCGTATTTGGCTTATATCCGGATTCTAATTTGGAGGTTTCTCATATGGATTCGCTACCAGTTGTGAGGGGGTTTCTAGAGGTATTACTTATAGATTTGTTGTGTATACCTCCAGACAGGTATATTGACTTTTGCATTTATCTGGTTCCAGGCACTCAAATTATTTTTATTCCACTGTATCGCATGGATCCAACTGAGTTGAAGGAATTGAAGGATCACTTGTAGTATTTTCTCCACAAGGGATTTATAAGAGTGAATGTTTCACCTTGGGAAGCGTCGGTGTGGTTTGTTTAGAAGAAGGACGGATCGATGAGGATGTGCATTGACTATCGGCAGTTGAACAAGTATTTTTTGCCTAGGATTGATGATTTATTTGACTAGCTTTAGGGTGCCAAGATATTTTTCAAAATTTATTTGAGAACTGGCTACCATCAGGAGAAGATTAGAGCGCCGGATGTCCCTAAGATAGCTTGTAGGACTCATTATGGTTAATACAAATTCTTTGTGATGCTATTTGGCTTGACTAATTCTCCAACAGCCTTCTTGGATTTGATGAACCGAGTGTTCAAGCCTTATTTGGATTCCTTTATGATTGTCTTTATTGATGGTATTCTGGTTTACTCCCGTAGTAGATAGGAGCATGAGCAGAACCTGTGGATTGTACTTCAGACTTTGAGTGAGTTTTGGTTGGACTCATTTTCCTTCATGGGTCATGTTGCGTATTCTGATGGTATCAAGATAGATCCCAAGAAGACATAGGCAGTTTCGAATTGGCTTAGACCTACTTTAGCTACACAGATACAGAGCTTCTTGGGTTTGGTGGGCTATAATCGACAGTTCGTGGAGGGGTTTTCATCTATCTCAACCCTATTGACCAAGTTGACTTAGAAGAACTCTCCTTTCAGATGGTCTGACGAGTGTGAGGAGAGCTTTCAGAAGCTCAATACTGCCTTGACTACATCCCCAATATTGGTGTTACCCACAGGTTCATGGTCTTACAGGTTCGTGAGGTTTGATATTTAGGAGCCTAGTAGGGATCTTGGTTGTGTTGTGTCTTAGTCATAATTGTTGGAGTGCATCAAGGCTCACTAGTTTGATGATCCTCAATTGTTGGTGTTGAAGGACACGGTGCACCGGGGTTGGTGCTAAGAAGGTTATGATTGGGGATGATGGTGTTATGTGACTTCAGGGCCAAATTTGTGCTCCGAATGTTGATGGGTTGAGAGAGATGATCCTTGAGGAGGCTCATAGATCACGATATTTTATTCACCCAGGTGTCACGAAGACGTATCATGACTTGAAGCAGCATTATTGGTGGCAGAAGATGAACAAAGATATTATTGGACGTCTCTCGGTGTTTGAATTGTCAATAGGTGAAGTATGAACATCAGAAACCCGGTGGTTTGACTCAGAAGTTGGTGATACCAGAGTGGAAGTGGGAGCGCATCACAATGGACTTTATGGTAGGCTTACCACGGACCTTGAGGAAGTATGATTATGTTTGGGTAATTGTGAACCAGTTGACCAAGTCCGCACATTTCATTCCAGTGATGACTTCCTACTTTGCAGAGCAGCTGGCACAGATTTACGTTAAGGAGATTATTCACCTGCACGATGTGCCTATTTCTATTATTTCAGATTGTGTCACGTAGTTTATTTCACACTTTTGGAGAGTTGTGCAGCATGGGTTGGGCATGCAGGTTGAGTTAAGTACTACGTTTCATCCTCAGACGAACGGGCAGCTCGAGCGAACCATTCAGATCTTGGAGGATATGTTGAGGACATGCATTGCTAATTTCAGAGATCAGTGGGATCAGCTTCTACCTCAAGCGGAGTTCGCCTACAACAACAACTATCAGTTGAATATCTAGATGGCTCCGTATGAGGCCTTATGTCAGAGACGATTTCATTTCTCGTTGGCTGGTTTGAGCCCGGTGAGGCTAGATTGCTGGGCACAAATTTAGTTCATGATGCTTTTGGAGAAGGTGAAATTTATTCCGGAGCGGCTTCGTACAATACAGTCCAAGCAAAAGAGTTATGCTGATTGGAAGGTTCATATTGTGGCTTACATGGAGGATGAGAAGGTTCTTCTCTGAGTTTCGCTTATGAACGGCATGATGCAATCTAGGAAGAAGGGTAAGTTACCCCGAGGTTTATTGGCCTACTTGTGTGACGACCCAATAAGTCGTTCTAAGTACTTGCTTTTATTTTCGCGTTGCGAGACCTCCCGTAACTTTGTTTGATGTTTTTTGGTCTGTGTGCATGGTCCATGTCACTTTTCGAAAAGATTTTATATTAAGTTTTATAAAAATTCCCAATTTTGACTAAAAATATTGCTAGATTTGACTACGGTCAACATCCTTGGTAAACGACCTCAGATCAGTATTCTAATAACCCCGGTGGGTCCGTATAGTGATTTTGAATTTAGGCGTATGTCCGAAATTGAATTTGGAGGTCCCTAAGCCGATTTAACTTGTTTTGCCGAAAGTTAACAATTTGAATATTTGAAAATTTCCTAGGTTTGACTGTAGGTTGACTTTGTAGCTATCAGTTTTGGATTTTGGTTCCGGGATTTGGTATAGGTCCTTTTTGCTATTTGAAACTTGTCTGCAAATTTTGGTGCAAATCGGAGTTGGTTTGATATGATTCGGACGCTTAGTTGTGATTGTAGTTGTTCTTGCGCTTCCCTTTGAAAAGTCATTCAGTTTGATGTCCTATTTGTAGTTTTAGAAGTTATTAAGCTGATTTAATTGCTGGAGGGAGTTCCTATGATGTTATTACACTTGTATGCATATTTGTAATGGAGCCCCGGTGAGTTTCAAATGCGTTTCGGATAAGTTTGGAAAGTTTGAGGACTTCTAATGCAGTGTTACATCTGGTTGCGAACAAGAATCCGCATTTGCGAGCAAGGCCTCGGATTGGGTAACCTCACATTTGCAAGGAAATGGTTCACATTTGCAAACAAGCTACGACTACTTTTCCTATCACTTTGGGCACATTTGCGACACCTGACAAAATAGGGCATTTTCACATTTGCGAAGAATTTGGACGCATTTGCGAAGGTTGGGTTTTATCATTTGCGATATATATGTCGCATTTGCGATATATATGTTGTATTTGCGGCATCTGGGCTTCGATACAAGGTTCGTATTTGCGATCTTTCTCTCGCAATTGTAGGCATTGCATTTGAGAACATTTGTTCTCAAATGCGACACCTGCAGCTGGGTAAAAGATGGGGAAAACGTGACTTAGCTCATTTTACACCATTTCTCAATCCTAAACACTCTAGAGGAGATTTTTCAAGAGATGTTTCTTCCCAAAATCATTGGTAAGCAACTTTATTCCATTTATTTTTAATTACCCATTACTTTTCATGTGTTTTCAAAAATAAATCTAGGATTTTCATGGTAGAAATTGGGTATTTTATAAAATTGAGATATAGACCTCAAATTGAGGTCATATTTTGAAACAAATCACATAATCGGGCTTGGGGGTGAATGGTAATTGGGTTTTGCTCTGAATCTCGTATTTTGACAAAGCGGGCCCAGAGTTGACTTTAGTTGATTTTTTCAAAAATGATCAAAATTGAACGTTTTTCATTAACGGGTAGTTTCTAAAGCTTATTTTGAATGGTTTGATCGATAATTTGTTAGATTTGGTTTGGTTCGGAGGCTTATTCAAAAGGCAAAGCCGTTTTTGATTGATTTCTTTGATTCGCGGAGTGAGGCAAGTGGGAGCGGGTGCATCTATTTTTTGAGCTCTAACTAACACCTTAAATTAAAAAGTTGGTTTTTTCGTTCCAAGAGAAGTTGTCACCTTTTCTTTGCCGCCAATGAAGGCATCCGTTAATTCCTTCGACGGCTTGCTATTATTCAAGACTGCTAGTGATATTTCTCTATTCACTGCTATTATTCAAGACTGCTCCAAGGGTTACGATGAAGAGATCGTCTTCGCCGTCGCTGGTAAATCCATTATCAACGGTAGGTTCCCGGAGCTTTTTTCCTTTCGATTGCACAACACTTCCACCGCCGCCTTTGAACGAGACCCAAACAATTGAGTCATCCATTTTATTGTTCTTTAAAAGCTATTGGACTAAAAATAGAAATTATTGTCCAAAGAGGGAAAGGAATACAGAAGACTATTTACTTTTTGAGACACAATTATTGTTCAAGACTTTGCTTGCCCAAGGGTTACGACAAAGAGAACCGTCTTCATCGTCACCGGTAATTCCATTAGCAACGGGCGGGAAAGACAATTTTAGCCAGGTCTAGCACCAGTGTTCGGGAAGCAGCAACATTTAGTGGATCCGAAAGCTCACCCAGACATCTCCGACTATAATCCAGGTTCCATCTTTCTTGAATTGTATTTATTGTTGCCTTGCCAAAAATTTTTGGTTTGTGTATACATCTGTTAGTTTTGGTTGCCTTGCCGGTAACCTGTACTTGGATTGACTACTTTCGGTAGACATTATTTGCTTGTTTTTCTGTCTTTGCAACTAGTGTTTTTAAGCTTAAGGTTTCGCCTATATTGCGTTACTATTCTCGTAGTAGCGCCTCTGAGTTTTTTAGCTCTCGGATTCCTAGCTTGTATTCTTTTTTTCTCGCTAGTTGTTTTTTAGTGGTAGTGATTACATAATATCTCTTCCTTATAGCGGTTGTAGTAAACGATGTGAGAGTAACGTCATGTCCTCGGGTGGGGCTGTGGGTGGGGACCAGGGGTGGGAAGTTGAATAAGGGAGCCTCTTGGCTGAGAGTTGGGTCCTGGAACAGCAGCACGTTGACGAGGAAGTCTATAGAGTTAGGTAAGATTTTTCATAAGAGCAAGATCAACATAGCGTGTATCCAGGAGACTAGATGGAAGGGTACTAGGGCACGGGATATAGACGGGTTTAAATTATGGTACTCAGGAAACGCTAGGGGTAAGAATAGGGTTGGTATTTTAGTTGACAGGAACCTCAGGGAGCTCGTGGTCGAGGTTAGGCGGGTAAAGGATAGGTTGGTAAGTATTAAGCTTGTATTTGGAGGGTTTACTGTAAACGTGATTAGTGCATACGCTCCTCAGGTAGGTTTGGACAAGGAGGTAAGGAAGCAATTTTGGGAAGATTTGGACGAGGTGGTGCGTAGTATCCCACACACCAAGAAGCTGTTCATTGGAGGAGATTACAATGGCCATATTCGGGGTAGTGCTAGGGGTTATGATGATGTGCACGGCGGGTTCAGTTATGGGATAGGAACAAGGGAGGTACTTCACTATTGGAATTTGCTAGAGCTTTTGATTTGGTCATAGCCAACTCGAGTTTTCCGAAGAGGGAGGAGCACCTGGTCGCATTCTGTAGTTCGATGGCCAAGACTCAGATTGATTACCTTCTTTACAGGAAATGTGATAAAGTTATATGTACTGATTGCAAGGTCATCCCTAGTGAGCACCTCAAGACCCAGCATAGGCTCCTAATAATGGATCTGGAGATCAAGAGAAGTAGGAGGAAAAGGGCAGTGTACATGCAACCTAAGATCAAGTGGGGTAACTTGACCAAGATAAAGCTCAGGAGTTGGAGGAGACATTGCTGGCTATGAGGGCCTGGAGGAATAGGGGGATGCGATTAGTATGTGGATCCCGACGACGAGCTGCATTACGGAAGCGGCTAGAGAGGTCTTAGGGGTCACGAAGGGCTTTTTTGGGGGTCATAAAGGGAACTGGCGGTGGAATGGAGAGGTCCAAGGTAAAGTGGAAGCTAAGAAAGTTGCTAATTGAAGCTAGGGGAGAGTATAGACGAGGAGGAAAGAAGGACTTATAGGGAGTGTTACAAAAAGACAAAGAAAGAGGCAAAGTTAGCAGTTACGGCAGCAAAGGATGCGGCATTTGGTCGTTTGTACAAAGATCGCGGGGGAAAAGGCAGGGACAAAAAGTTGTACCGGTTAGCCAAGGTAAGGGAGAGGAAGTCCCGTGACTTAGATCAAGTCAAGTGCATCAAGGACAAGGATGGAAAAGTATTGATGGACAAGGCACTTATTAGAAGAAGATGGCAGACATACTTCCATAAACTTTTGAACGAGGAGGGAGATGGAAGCATTGTGCTAGGTGAGTTGGAGCACTCCGAGAGTCATCGGGACTTGGATTTTGTAGGCGTTTTAAGGTAGATTAGGTGGAAGGGCGATGCGTAAGATGTGCAGGGGCAGAGCGACGAGCCCAGACAAAATGCTAGTGGAATTCTGGAAGAGCGCGGGGTAAGCAGGCTTGGAGTGGCTCACTAGTTGTTTAATGTTATTTTTAGGACGAAAAGACGCCCGAAAATGGAGGTGGAGTACGATGGTTCCATTGTATAAAAACAAGAGTGATATCAAAAATTGCAACAACTATAGGGGTATAAAGCTGTTGAGCCATACTATGAAGGTTTGGGAGAGGCTGGTGGAGGCCAGGGTTAGGAGGTCTGTATCTATTTCCGAGCCAGTTCGGATTCATGCCGGGGCATTCAACCACGGAAGCGATTCATCTGGTGAGGAGATTAGTGGAGTAGTATAGGGAAAGGAAGAAGGACATGCATATGGTGTTTATTGACCTTGAGAAAGCATACGATAAAGTCCCGAGGGAGGCTCTGTGGAGGTGTTTGGAGGCTAGCAGCGTTCCTGTAGCGTACACTAGGGTGATTAAGGATGTGTATGATGGTGCTAAGACTCAGGTGAGGACTGTGGGAGGTGACTCGGAGCATTTTCTTATTGTGATGGGGTTGCATCGAGGATCGGCTCTTAGCCCATTTTTATTTGCCTTGGAAATGGATGTGCTATCGCGACACATCCAAGAGGAGGTGCCTTGGTAAATGCTATTTGCCGATGATATAGTGTTGATTGACGAGACGCGAGGTGGAGTTAACACGAGGCTAGAGGTTTGGAGACAGACCTTGGATTCTAAAGGTTTCAAGTTGAGCAGAACCAAAACAGAATACTTGGAGTGCAAATTCAGTGAAGGGACCACGAAACAGACGTAGATGTAAAGCGTGATGCTCAAGTTATCCCCAAGAGAACAAGTTTCAAGTATCTCGGGTATATTATCTAAGGTAACGGGGAGATTGACGAAGATGTCACACATCCCACCGGAGCAGGATGGATGAAACGGAGGCTCGCTTATGGTATTTTATGTGATAAGAATGTGCCGCCAAGACTTAATGGTAAGTTTTATAGAGTAGTGGTTCGATCGACTATGCTGTATGGGAGTGAGTGTTGGCTAGTTAAGAACTCCCATGTGTAGAAGATGAAAGTAGTAGAAATGAGAATGTTGAGATTGATGTGTGGTTGTACCAGGAGAGATAAGATTAGGAATGAAACTATCCAGACAAAGTGGGAATAGCCTCCGTGGAGGACAAGATGTGGGAGTCGAGGCTGAGATGGTTCAGACATGTTAAGAGGAGAAGCATTGAAGCTCCTGTTAGGAGGTGTGAGAGGTTGGCCATGGAGCGTTTGAGAAGAGGTCGAGGTAGGCCCAAGAAATGTTGGGGAGATGTGATTAGGCAGGGCATGGCTTTGCTTTATCTCACTGAGGACATGACCCTTGATAGGAGGGTGTGGAGGTCAAGGATTAGGGTAGAAGGTTAGTAGTTAGTTAGGAGTTTCTCAGTTGCTCACGATAGTCTTAGTAACATTCTTCTCTCTTCCTTTCTTGCTTGCCTTCTTTCCGAGATGAGGGTCTATTGAAAACAACCTCTCTACCTTCATTAGATAGGGGTAAGGTCCACGTACAGACTACCCTCCCCAGACCTTATTAGGTAGGGTTAAGGTCTGCGTATAGACTACCCTCCCCAGACACCACATGTTGGGAATATACTGGGTATGTTGTTGTTGTTGTTGTTGCAGAGTGAGGTAAGTGTCGTGATTAACCTTTACTAGAGGGATTAGGACTAATTGGTTTATTTGCTACGTGTATTATATGTAGGGACAACGTATATGTGACGTGACGAGTATATATGCGTTATCATTGGGTTAAAGCATGCAGGTGAAAATATTTTCTTTGTGTTAGATCGTATCATTGACTATGTTTTCCACGCTTAGGTTAGATTACTACTTCTTTAATTATTCGCCTCGTACTTATTATTTATTTCAAAGGTGTTGGAAATTTTGGAAAGTTGAGTTTGTTATCATGGAACTATAATTGAGTGAAATTGCTTCCTGCCTATCATTGTTAATTTGGATTTGTATTATTGCTTCGTGAAGAAGAGTGAAAAGCACGAAGGGTGTTGCCATGCCTTATTTGCATACATTGTCATCTATTGAGAGGTTGTGAGGATTAAAGCACGAAGGGTGATGCCGTGCATTTGATTGCTTAACATCAGTTATCATATCACGTGAGGTTGAGAGTAAAAGCACGATGTGTGATGCCGTGCCATTTTAGTTCCTTGCCTTATTTAATTCCCGAATTGGTGATTTACTTGGTTGCAATTATGCTAATTTCGAAAAGACATTATTTGGTGATTTCGTATTTGTCGTTCTTATGATATTCCCCTTTCGCATTGCTTTATGTATATATCTGTACATGATTCTACGTAGGTGTCTTGTCATAGCCTCGTCACTACCTCGCCGAGTTTAGGCTCGACACCTATGGAGTATATTGGGCTGGTTATACTCATGCTACACTTCTGCACTTCTTGTGGAGATACTGGTGCTGATCCTCGCGGCATCTAGAGGTGTTCTGCTCGGACTCAGCTACATTCAGAGACTTGAGGTATAGTTGCACGACGTCCGCAGCCCTAAAGTCCCCTTATTTATCTATTGTAAGTTTACCTAGTCTCAAATAGTTATATTTGCTTTAGACCTTATATGTAGTACTCTAGTTGCTCACGTATTCGTGACTCCGGATTTTGGGAGATGTTTAGATATCGTCATTATTACTCTATTTTCCATTTCAGACTATCTCACCTTATTTCTGTTAATGTTTTATTTTGATTTGATAAAATTGGTTCAGAAATCTAGCTAACATTGGCTTGCCTAGCAAGTGAAATGTTAGGCACCATCTCGGTCTCGATGGTGAGATTTCGGGTCGTGAAAAATTGGTATTAGAGCACTAGGTTGCCTAGTGTCTCACGAGTCACGAGAAAGCTTAGTAAAGGCTAGAGGATTGGTACGGAGACGTCTGTACTTATCTTCTAGAGGTTATAGATGTCACGACCCAAAAATCCCACCCCCGGGACCGTGATGGCGCCTAACATTTCACTTTCTAGACAAGCCAATGTTAGAATAATTCATCTATTTTTAACAATTCAAATTAAATGATAATAACAAAGCTGAAATAACTTTAATAAAGCATAAAGTGCGAAAAACCATATCAACTAAAATATCTAGTACCACCCTAGACCTAGTCTCTCAAGTGCACGAGCTTCTAGAATAGTACACGTAAAAATCTAAATAAAAACATAAAGTTGCCTGAAAGAAAGTACACAACATAAAATTAATAGAAGGGGACTTTAGGGGCTGTGGACGCCGAGTAGCTGTACCTCAAGTCTCCACTCAATCGCCAACCCGAGCAATCTATGAACCGCCAATGGGACCGACCCCAAAGTCTGCACAAGAAGTGCAGAGTGTAGTATGAGTAAAACCGACCCCATGTACTCTGTAAGTGCCAAGCCTAACCTCGGCGAAGTAGTGACGAGGCTAAGGCGGGTCACTTACACCATAACCTGTACGCAGTATAAAATAATGGCAGAAAAGAAAATGCAGGAACAAATTAAAGCAGTTAATACATGAAAATAACTCAACCTCCGAAAGAAAACCAATAAATGCCAGAAATACCAATCTATTAGAGTCTCGTATGAAAATACCGAAGCCAACAAAACACGATAAGGAAACAGAAGCACATAGACTATTGCAGCGTGTAACCCGATCCCATCGTACAACACAATCCTCCCATATTCAACCATAATAATATCAATAATAGTAAATAAATATATGTTGCGGCACGTAACCCAATCCCACCATATAATCAGTATCAATGTCATTCACCCTTATTTAACCGTATCATTCCACCCTTATTTCACCTGTTGCAGCTCGCAACCCGATCCCACCGTATCAATATAAATTCACCCTTGTTTAGCCGTATCATTCAACACTTATTTCACCTGTTGCGACGCGCAACCCGATCCCACCATATGAATAAAAATAAGTCAATGAGTACAATCAATTTAATAACTCGAATCACAAGAACCTTTACGATTTAACGAATATGGAGCTGAACCAAAAAGGAAATCTAGTACCAAATTGAGGATTTACCATAATTAATATTAAACGGTAAGACAAGTCCAATAAATGATAATTAAAGGGTGCGAGTAAGTCAATTAAGGCAGGTAGCAGTCAATCAAGGAAGCATGGGAGAATCTAACATTTTTTTAACACTTGAATAATTAATGGCAAGTAGCAAGTAAAGACATGGAAAGAATTTAATGCATGTAATAGACAAGACATGGAAGGAAATAATTAATGAAATACGGAAAAGCAAGGAAGCAAGTACTTTAGCGGTGTATATACACTCGTCACCTCGCATATACGCCACTACACATGAATTTCACATAACACATAGCTCAAGGGTTCCTAATTCCCTCAAATCAAGGTTAAACCCGATACTTACCTCACTCCGCAATCAATTCAAAGTTCAACCGCGGCCGTTCCTTTCGAACAAGCCTCCAAACCAACCAAATCTAATAAATTATTGACAAAACGATTCAAAATATGCTTTAATAACTACTCATGAATGAAAAGGATTCAATTTAGGTCGTTATTAAAAAATTCAATAAAAGTCAACCCCCGGGTTCGATTGGTCAACATCTGAAATTCGGACCAAAACCCGATTACCCATTCACCCCCGAGCCCAAATATGCGACTTGTTTCGAAATCCGACCCTATTCGAGGTTTAAATTCAAATTTTACAAAAATCCCTAATTCTACCCAAATCCCCAATTTCTACCATGAAAACCCTAGTTTTAAGGTTGAAATCTTATGAAATGTAGTGAGAAATTGAAAGAAAGTAGATTAAGGTCACTTACCAAAAACATTTGGGAGAAGAGCTCTTGGGAAAATCGCCTCTAAGGTTTTTAGGGTAGAAAATTTTAAAGAATGAACCAAAATCCCGTCTAACTCAACTTTTAACTAGGCGCAGATGTCGCAAATGTGAATATTGACCTTGCAAATGCGAGATCAGAGGCTGCACCAGAACCAGATTCTCACTAGCTATTTTCATATGTCCAAACCAATCTGAAGCCTATCCGAAACTCACCCAAGCCCTCGGGGCTCCAAACCAAACATGCACATAAGTCCAAAATTATCATACGAACTCGCTTGCGTGAACAAAACACCAAAACAACACCTAGAACTACGAATCGGAAACCAAAACGAATGAAATTTCTAATGAAACTTAAGAACTTCTATTTTAACAACCGGACGTCTTAATCACGTCAAATCAACACCGTTTTGCGCCAAATTTTGCAGATAAATTATAAATATAGTAATGAACCTATACCAAGCTCTGAAACCAAAATCCGAACCCGGTAGCAATAAAGTCAAACTTCGGTCAAATTTATAAATTCTTTAAACCTTTAAACTTTAAATTTTAAATAAATTGCAATAACTCGAGCTAGGGACCTCCGAATTTGTGGCATACGCCCAAGTCCCAAATCGTGATACAGACCCACGGAGACCGTCAAAACACGAGTCTGGGGCCGTTTGCTCAAAACATTTATCGAAGTCAACTCAAATGAATTTTTAAGCCACAAATTCACATTTTAATCAAATTTTCACATAAAAGCCTTCCGAAAAAAGTCACGGACTGTGCATGCAAATTGAGGAAGGCTAAAAGGAGCTATGCGAGGTTTCGAAACACAAAATTAAGGGTTAAAGCTCTAGATGACCAGTCGGTTCATCACATTCGCCACCTCTAAAACAAACGTTTGTCCTCGAACGAACATAGAAAAGTTCCTAAACTGGTGAAAAGGTGTGGATATCTACTTTGCATGTCCGACTCGGACTTCCAAGTGGATGCCTCGACCGACTAACCTCTTCACTACACTCGAACTAAAGGATAACTCTTAGACCTCAACTGTCGGACCTGCCGGGCTAGAATAGCCACCTGATCCTCCTCATAAGTCAAATACTTGTCCAATTCGACTGAGCTGAAATGTAACACATGAGGCGGATCACCGTGATACTTTCGGAGCATGGACACATGGAACACCGGATGAACTGTTGATAAATTGGGTGGCGATGCGAGCTTGTAAGCCACCTCACTCACTCTCTGAAGAATCTCAAAGGGTCTGATATACCTAGGGCTCAAGTTGCTCTTCTTCCCAAACCTCATCACACCCTTCATGGATGAAACCCGGAGCAATACCCTCTCTCCGACCATGAATACAACATCACGAACTCTACAGTCCGCATAACTCTTCTGCCTAAACTGAGCTGAGCGACGTTGATCCTGAATAATCTTGACCTTGTCCAAGGCATCCAGTACCAAGTCTGTACCTAACAACTGAGCCTCCCCCGGCTCGAACCATCCAACTGGAGATCGGCATTGCCTCTCGTATCATGCCTCACAAGGGGCCATCTGAATGCTCGATTGGTAGCTGCCACTATAGGCAAACTCTGCAAGCGGCAAGAACTAATCCCAAGAACCCCCAAACTATAACACAAGCGTGAAGCATGTCCTCTAATATCTGAATAGTGCGCTCGGAATGTCCATCCATCTGGGGTTGAAATGCGGTTCTCAACTCAACCTGTGTGCCCAACTCACATTGTATTACCCTCAAAAAATGCAAGGTGAACTGTGTACCTCGATCAAAAATGGGCACAATCGTGAAGACGGACGATCTCGCGGATGTAGATCTCAACCAACCGCTCTGATGAATATGTAACTTCCATTGGAATGAAATGTGCTGACTTGGTCAGCCTGTCCACAATGACCTATACTGCGCCGAACTTCCTCTGAGTTCGTGGGGAGTCCAACAATGAAATCCATAGTGATACGCTCCCACTTCCACTCAGGAATTTCTAACTTCTGCACCAAACCACCAGGTCTCTGATGCTCGTACTTTACTTGCTGACAATTTAGACACTGAGCTACATATGCAACTATATCCTTCTTCATTCTTCTCCACCAATAATGCTACCGCAAGTCCTGATACATCTTGGCGGCGCCTGGATGAATAGAATACCAGGAACTGTGGGCCTCCTCAAGGATCCACTCATGAAGCATATCCACATTAGGCACACAAATACGACCCTGCATCCTCAAAACCCCATCTTCTCCAACGGTAACCTTCTTGGCACCACCGTGTCGCACTGTCCCTAAGGACAAGCAAATGAGAATCATCATACTACCGCTCTCGGATGCACACATTCAAGGAAGACCGAGCGACTGTACGAGCTAGAACACGACTGGGCTCTAAAATGTCCAACCTGACGAACTGATTGGCCAAATCTAGAACATTTTATGCAAGCGCTCTTTCTCCACCTAGAATGTACGCAAGGCTGCCCATACTCACTACCTTTCTACTCAAGGCATCGGCCACCATATAGGCCTTCCCGGGATGATAAGAAATGGTGGTATCATAGTCTTTCAATAGCTCCAACCACCTCATCTGCCTCAAATTGAGATCTTTTTGCTTGAACAAATACTATAGACTCTGATGATCCGTGAATACCTCGCACTACACGCTGTAAAGATAATGCCTCCAAATCTTCAGCGCATGAACAATGGCTGCCAACCCTAAGTCATGAACAGGGTTATTCTTCTCATGAACTTTCAACTACTGCGACGCATATGCAATCAACTTGCCATCCTGCATCAATACTACACTAAGCCCAACGCAAGATGCATCACAATACACCATGTAAGATTCTGAACTTATGTGCAACACCAACACTGGCGCACTAGTCAAAGCAATCTTGAGCTTCTGAAAGCTCAACTCACACTCGTCTGACCATCTGAACGGGTCACCCTATTGGGTCAATCTGGTCAATGGGGCCGCTATGGATGAAATCCCCTCAACGAACCGGCGGTAATATCCCGCCAAACCTAGGAATTCTGGATCTCTGTAGATGAAGTGGGTTTATGCCAATTCTGAACTGCCTCAATCTTCTTAGGATCCACCTTTATGCTCTTTGCCGATATGACGTGCCCCAAGAAAGTGACTGAGTCTAACCAAAACTCGCACTTTGAAAGCTTGGCATATAACTGCTATCTCTCAGAGTCTAAAGTAGAATCCAAAGATGTTGCTCATGATCCTCTCGACTGCTGGACTAGATCAAGATATCATCAATAAATACAATCACAAAGGAATCCAAATAGGGCTTGAACACCCAGTTTATCAAATTCATAAATTTTGTTGGGGCATTTGTCAGCCCAAATGACATCATTAGAAACTCATAATGCCCACACCGAGTCCGAAAAGTTATATTAGGGACATCGGATGCCCTGATCTTCAACTAATGGTAGCTAGACCTCAAATCAATCTTCGAAAACACCTTGGCACCCTGAAGCTGATCAAATAAGTCATCAATCCTTGACAATGGATACTAGTTCTTGATGGTGATTTTGTTCAACTGTCGATAATCTATGCATATCCTTATCGACCCATCTTTCTTCTTCATGAACAACACGAGCGCACCCCAGGGCAAGATACTAAGTCTAATGAAGCCCTTATCAAGAAAATCTTGCAACTGCTCCTTCAATTCTTTCAACTCTAGCAAGGCCATACGGTATGGCGGAATAGAAATGAGCTGGGTGCCCGAAGCCAAACCAATACAGAAGTCAATATCTCTGTTGGGTGGCATCCCTAGTAGATCTGCAGGAAACACCTCTGGAAACTCACCAACAACTGGTACTAAATCCATGGAAGGAATCTCCACGCTAGAATCGCAAACATAAGATAAATAAGCTAGACACCCCTTTTTGACCGTACGTCGTGCCTTCATATAAGAGATAACCCTGCTGGTAGAATGGCCAAGAGTCCCCCTCCACTCTAATCGGGCCAACCCCGGCAAGGCTAAGGTCACCATCTTGGCGTGACAATCCAATATAGCATGATAAGGTGACACCCAATCCATACCCAAGATGATGTCAAAATCTACCATATCAAGAAGTAGAAGATCTATGCTAGTCTCAAAACTCCCAATAGTAACCACACACGAATGATAGACACGATCTATAATAATAGAATCTTCTACATGTGTGGACACATACACAGGAGCACTCAAAGAATCATGAGGCACAACCAGATATGCAGCAAAATAGGATGACACGTAAGAATAAGTAGAGCCCGAATCAAATAGAACTGAATTATCTTTGTGGAAAACTAGAACAATACCTGTGATAACAACGTCAAATGAATTAGCCTCAAGCATAGCTGGGAAAGCATAAAATCAGGGCTTGGCCCCACTACTCTTAACTACGTCTCTGGGACGGGCTCTAGATGGCTAGACTCCACCTATAGCGACCTGACCTCCACCTCTAATGGCCTGACCTCCACCTCCAACGGCCTTACCTCCACCTCTAGCTGCCTGACCCCTGCCCTTATCTAGATGAGTGGGCGGTGGTGCAACTGGTGCCGGAATCATGGCATGAGAACTCTGTTGTGGCATGCCGCCCAATATTATCGGACAGGACCTCCTGATATGCTCAATACAACCGCACTCAAAACACCTATCCTGCTGTCGTGGCTACTGAAACTAAGGATGACCTAAACGGGCCAAATAACGATGGTGATAACTCTGAATCGGAGGCACACTGATAGGAGCTGATGGTGCACTATAGGCTGGCTATCCAGAATAAGGCACATAAGGACCACGACTCCCTGAAGCATTGTGAGATGCCTGAAGCGTAGACTAAAAAGACTTAGGAGGATGGCCCCTACCAAAAGTACCCTTGCCTCCAAATAAGGCACCACTGAAACCACTGGTATGACGAGGCCTCTTATCCGTCCCCTGCCACCTCTCCTGAGCAAGAACCATCTCGATCCGCCTAGCAACATTTGCAGTCGTCTGAAAGGAAAGCTCACCCCCGGTCTCCCTAGCCATCTGTAGCGTGATAGTGTAGGTGAGTCCATCAATAGATCTCCTCACCCTATCTATCTCAGTAGGGAGCAAGATAAGGGAGTGACGAGCTAGATCCACAAAACAGGTCTCGTACTGAGTAACAGTCATACTGCCCCTACTGGAGACGCTCAAACTGCTTGTGGTAATCCTCTCTCAGTGTGAGAGGGAGGAACTTCTCTAGAAATAGCTGAGAGACATGATCCCAAGTAAGTGCAGGAGACCCAGCTGGTCTGGTCAACATATAATCTCTCCACCACCTCTTGGCAGAACCTGTCATCTGAAACATAGCAAAATTGACCCCATTAGTCTCAACTATACCCATGTTCCGCAGCACCTCATGGCAGCAGTCAAGATAATCATGTGGGTCCTCAAAAGGTGCACCACTAAAGTGAACTGGAAAGAGCTTGATAAATTGTACAATCTCAACAAAGCCTCAGAAGACATGGAGGGCCTATCACCGGCCTGTGCCGCAATAACCGGCTGAACTACCCCAACTAGCGGGGCTGCTGGAGTCTGATACTGGGGAGCCACCTGCTCCAAAGTGTGAGTAATGGGAGTCTGTGCTCCTCCCCCAGCCTGAGAGATGGCTGGTACCACCGGGAATGTACCTGCCTGGGCCATACTCTCCATAAGGCCCACCAAATGGAATAGAGCATCCTGAAGCACTAGAGTGGTGATGAACCCCTCGGTGACCTAAGCTGGTCCAACGGTAACCGTCTAAGCTAGAACCTTCTCATCAAAATCCACCTGATGCTACACTGCTGGTATTGCTGCTCGAGCTCTAGCTGAGCTCTGCCTCTGCCTCGGCCTCTACCCCTAGTAGGAGCTGCCACTTGGGGCTCCGACTGCGGTCCTGCTGTATATGCAGTGCGTGTTCTCGCCATCTGCGAGAGAATAAGAATAGAAGAGTTCAATCATCAATGATAGAATAAAAGTCGCACGACAGCGAAGAAGTGAAATTGTTCCTAAACTCCATAGCCTCTGGAAGATAAGTACAGATGTCTCTGTACCGATCTTTCAGACTCTACTAAGCTTGCTCGTGACTCGTGAGACCTAAGTAACCTAATGCTCTGATACCAACTGTCACGACCCGGAAATCCCACCCTAAGGAGCGTGATGGAGCCTAACATTTCACTTTCTAGGCAAGCCAATGTTAGAATAATTTATCCATCTTTTACAATTCAAATTAAATGATAATAAGGAAGCTGAAATAACTCCAATAAAACCAAGGTAAAGTGCGAAAAACCATTTCCACTGAAATATCTGGTACCACCCTGGACTTAGTGTCATAAGTGCACGAGCTTCTAGAATAGTACACGTAAAGATCTGAACAAAAATATAAAGTTGTGTGAAAGAAATTACAAAGCATAAAATTAACAGAAGGGAACTTTAGGGGCTGCGAACGGCGAGCAGCAGTACCTCAAGTCTCCACTCAATCGCCGACTCGAGCAATCTATGAACCGTCGTTGGGACCGACTCTAAAATCTGCACAAGAAATGAAAAGTGTAGTATGAGTACAACCAACCCCATGTACTATGTAAGTGCTGAGCCTAATCTCGACGAAGTAGTGACGAGACTAAGGCGGGTCACTTACACCATAACCTATACGCAATATAAAATAATGGCAGAAAAGAAAATACAGGAACGAATTAAAGCAGTTAATATATGAAAATAACTCAACCTCTGAAAGACAACCAGTAAATGCCAGAAATACCAATCATTAGAGTCGCATATGAAAATACCGAAGCCAACACAACATGATAAGGAAACAAAAGCACATAGACTATTCGGCGCGTAACCCGATCCCACCGTAAAACACGATCCTCCCTTATTTCACCGTAATAATATCAACAATAGTAAATAAATATATGTTGCGGCGCTCAACCCAATCACACCATATAATCAGAATCAATGTTATAATTCACCCTTATTTCACTGTATCATTCCACCCTTATTTCACCTGTTGCGGTGCGCAGCCCGATCCCGTCGTATCAATATAAATTAACCATTATTTCACCGTATCATCTCATCCTTATTTCACCTGCTGTGGCGCGAACCCGATCCCACCATATCAATATAAAAAATTCAATGAGTACAATCAATTTAATAACTCGAATCACAAGAACCTTTACGATTTAACGAATATGGAGCTGAACCAAAAAGGAAATCTCGTACCAAATTGAGGATTTGCCATAATTAATATTAAACAGTAAGACAAGTCTAATAAATGACAGTTAAAGGGTGCGAGTAAATCAATTAAAGCAGGTAGTAATCAATCAAGGAAGCATGGGAGAATCTAACATTTTATTAACACTAGAATAATTAATGGCAAGTAGCAAATAAAGACATAGAAAGCATTCAACTCATGCAACAGATAAGACATGGAAGGAAATAATTAATGAAATACGGAAAGGCAAGGAAGCAAGTACTTTGGCGGCGTATATACAGTCGTCACCTTGCATATACGCCACTCACACATGAATTTTACATAACACATAGCTGAAGGGTTCCTAATTCCCTCAAATCAAGGTTAAACCCGACACTTACCTCACTCCACAATCAATTCAACGTTCAACCACGACCTTTCCTTTCGCACAAGCCTCCAAACCAACCAAATTTAACAAATTATTGACCAAACAATTCAAAATAAGCTTTAGAAACTACTCATGAATGATAAGGATTCAATTTAGGTAATTATTGAAAACGTCAACAAAAGTCAACCCCCGGACCCGCTTGGTCAAAACCAAAAATTTGGACCAAAACCAAATTAACCATTCACCCCGAGCCCGGATATGCGACTTGTTTCGAAATCCGACCCCAATTCGAAGTCTAAATTCAAATTTTACAAAAATCCCCAATTCTACCCAAATCCCCAACTTATACCACGAAAACCCTAGATTTAAGGATGAAATCTTATGAAATGTAGTGAAAAATTGAAAGAAAGTAGATTAAGGTCACTTACCAAAGAAATTAGGGAGAAGAGCTCTTGAGAAAATTGCCTCTAAAGGTTTTTAGGGTTGAAAATTTGAAACAACAAACCAATATCTCATCTAACTCAGCTTTTGACCAGGCGCAGATGTCGCAAATGCAAGACATACTTCGAAATTGCAAAGAAGCTCATCTCTGCTATCATCACATTTGCAATGATTTGTTCGCAAATGCGAACTGTGGCCCTTCGCAAATGCGACCTATCGATCGCAAATGTGATCCCTTGCTGCCCAGCCATTCTTTGCAAATGCGAACCTCACTAGAATTTTGACAGTTCGCGAATGCGAACATTGACCTTGCAAATACGAGATCAGAGGCTGCACCAGAACCAGATTCTTACCAACTATTTTCTTAAGTCCAAACCACTCTGAAGCCTATCCGAAACTCACTCGAGCCCTCGGGGCTCAAAACCAAACATGCACACAAGTTCAAAAATATCATACGAACTCGCTCGCGTAATCAAAATACCAAAATAACACCTAGATCTAAGAATAGGTCACCCAAACAATTGAAATTTTCAATGAAACTTAAGAACTTCTATTTTAACAACCGGACGTCTGAATCACGTCAAATCAACTTTTTTTTGTGCCAAATTTTGCAGACAAGTCACAAATACAGTAATGATCCTATACAAAGCTCTGAAACCAAAATTTGGACCCCATAGTAACAAAGTCAAACTTCAATCAAATTTATAAAATCTTTAAACCTTTAAACTTAAATTTTTCAACAAATTGCGATAACTCGAGCTAGAGACCTCCGAATTCGATTTCGAGCATACGCCTAAGTCCCAATTCATGATACGGACCCACCGAGACTGTCCAAACACGGGTCCGGGCTCGTTCGCTCAAAACATTCACTAAAGTCAACTCAAATAAATTTTTAAGGTACGAATTCACATTTTAATCAGTTTTTTTTACATAAAAGCCTTCCGAAAAAAGTCACGGACTGCGCACACAAATCGAGAAAGGCTAAAAGGAGCTATTTGAGGTTTCGAGATATAGAATTATGGTTTAAAGCCCTAGATGACATGTCGGGTCATCACAATAGAGCTACAGGAAAATTTCATTTCTTTCTTTCTCCTTCGTGCGAATTTATTCTATCATTAATGTTTGAATAATTCCATTTTTATTCTCTCGCAGATGGTGAGAACACACACAATATCTATAGCCGGGTAGGAGCTATAGCCCCCTATTACACCATTACCAGGGGTAGGGCCGATGCAGAGGCAAAGCTAAGCCCAGAGCATGTGCACCCGCACCCGCTGTGGAGCCCCAGATTAATCATAAGGAGGAGATCCCAATCAAGACGACACCAGTCGGACCCACATAGGTCCCGGAAGGATTTATAGCCACTCCCATACTTTAGGATGCTCTAGTCTGCTTAATTGGACTCAAGGAGAGCGTGGCCTAGACTGATGCATTTTTGGTGGCACCAGCTATCTCTTAGGCTGGGGGAGGAGTATAGACTCCCGTCTCTCACACTCTAAAGTAGATGTCTCCCATATATCAGACTCCAGCAGTCCGGTCAGTTGGGGTTGTTCAGCCTATTATTGCTACACAGTCTGGAAAGAGGCTCGCGATGTCTTCTAAGGGATTGATGAAGTTGGTTAAATTCACAAAGCTCTTCCCTCTTCATTTTAGTGGTGCACCTTCTGAGGACCCACGGGATTATTTGGAGTGTTTCCACGAGTTGTTGCACAACAGGGGAATTGTTGAGACCAATGGGGCCGACTTTCTAATGTTCCAGATGACCGATTTTACCAAGATGTGGTGGCAGGATTATGAGCGGGGTAGACCAGTAGGTTTGCCACCCCTCACTTGGGATCAGTTTTCATAGTTATTTCTAGAGAAGTTTATTCCTTTCACATTGAGAGAGGAGTACCTCAGGCAATTCAAGCGCCTTGAGCAGGGTAGCATGACTGTTAACCCATATGAGACCCGATTTATGGATCTAGCTAGCCATGCAGTTATCTTACTTCCTACTAAGAGGGAGAGAGTGAGGAGATTCATTGATGGACTTACTTTTGGTATCAAGGTACAGATGGCCAAGGAGACTAGGGATGATATTTCTTTCCAGAGGGCCAGGGTAGAGAGACAATGAGTAAGAAGAGGCCTCGTCATTTTGGTGGCTTCAGTGGTACCTCATTTGGAGGTAGAGGTTCTTTTGGTAGAGGCCATCCTCCCAGGCCGATTCAGTCAGCTCTCTAGGCATCCTACGATGCTTCAGGCAGTCGTGGTTCATATGGGTATCATCTGGAGCAACCAGCCTATAGTACACCTTTAGCTCCTACCAGTGCACCACTGAATGAGAGTTATCACTGTGAGTATCCGGACCGCCAAGGTCAATCTCAGCTTCAATAGCCACAACAGTCGAGGGCTTGTTATACATGTAGAGATCCGAGACATGTTGCTAGATTTTGCCCTAGGTCACATGGCGCCACGCCACAACAGAGTTCTAGTACCATGGTTCCGGCACCGGTTGCTCCACTGCCCACTCAACCAGCTAGAGGCGGGGATCAGGCTACTAGAGGAGGAGTTCAGGCCATTAGAGGTGGAGGTCAGACCATTAGATGTAGAGGCCAGCCAGCTAGAGGTCGCCCGAGGGGTAGAGGTCAAAGTGGTGGGGCCCAACCTCATTTTTATAAATTCCCAGCTAGGCTTGAGGCAGAGTCATTTGACGCCATCATCACAGGTATTGTTCTGGTTTTCTATAGAGATGCCTTAGTTCTATTTGATCCGGGATCTACTTATTCATACGTGTCATCCTATTTGCCTCGTGATTCTTTGAGGAATCCTATCTATATGTCCATGCCTTTGGGAGATTCTATTGTTGTAGCTCGTACCTTTTGCTCGTGTATGGTTTCTATGGGGAGCTATGAGACTAGGGTAGACCTTCTGGTTCTTGATATGGTAGACTTTGATGTTATCTTAGATATGGATTGGATGTCGCTTTATCATGCTATTTTGGACTGTCACGCCAAGATTGTGACAATAGACATGACGGGGTTGCCTCGATTAGAATGGAGAGGGACTCCTGGCCATTCTATTAGTAGGTTATATTTTATATGAAGGCTCGGCGTATGGTCGAGAAGGTTGTCTAGCATATTTGGCCTATATTCGTGATCCTAGTAAGGAGGTTCCTTCCATGGATTCATTACCAGTCATGCGCAAGTTTCCAGAGGTGTTTCCTACATATTTGCTAGGGATGCCACCCGATAGAGATATCCATTTCTATATTGACTAGGCTCTGGGCACTCAGCCCATTTCTATTCTACCATATAATATGGCCCAAGTTGAGTTAAAGGAACTGCAGGACCATTTGCCGAATTTGTTTGATAAAGGATTCATTAGACCTAGTATCTTGCCTTGGGGTGTGCCGGTGTTATTTGTGAAGAAGAAGGATGGTTTGATGAGGATTTGTATTGATTATCGACAGTTGAACAAAGTCATTATCAAGAAAAAGTATCCTTTACCGAGGATTAATGACTTATTTGGTCAGCTTCAGGGTGCCAAAGCATTTTCAAAAATTGATCTGAGATCTGGCTACCATCAGTTGAAGATTAGGGCATTGAATGTCCCTAAGACAGCTTTTCGAACTCGGTATGGTCACTATGAGTTCTTAGTGATGTCATTTGGCTTGACTAATACACCAACAGCATTCATGGATTTGATGAACCGAGTGTTCAAGCCTTATTTGGATTCTTTTGAGATTGTTTTCATTGATGACATCTTGGTTTATTCCCGTAGCCAAGAGGAGCAAGAGCAGCATCTTCTGATCGTACCTCAGACTCTGAGAGATAGTCAGTTATATGCCAAGTTTTTAAAGTGTGGTGCTGGTTGTACTCGATCGCCCTTTTTGGCCATGTTATATCCTCCGAGGGCATTAAAGTGGATCCTAAGAATATTGAGGCAGTTCAAAACTGGCCTAGACCTACTTCAGCTATAGAGATTCGAAGCTTCTCGAGTTTGGCAGGTTATTATGGCCGGTTCGTGGAGGGTTTTTCATCTATCTCAGCCCCATTGACCAAGTTAACCCAGAAGGGTGCATTATTCAGATGTTCTGACGAGTGTGAGTTGAGCTTTCAGAAGCTCAAGACTGCTTTGACTACAGCCCTAGTGTTCGTGTTGTCTATGGGTTCAGGATCTTACACCATGTATTGTGATGTATCGTGTATTGGCATTGGCGCGGTATTGATGCAGGATGGTAGAGTGATTGAGTATGCGTCTCGGCAGTTGAAGGTTCATGAGAAGAATTACCATGTTCATGACTTAGAGTTGGCAGTCATTGTTCTAGCATTGAAGATTTGGAGACACTATCTGTACAGCATTTATTGTGAGGTCTATATCAACTATCGGAGTCTCCAACATCTGTTCAAGTAGAAAGATCTTAATTTGCAGTAGTGGAGATGGTTAGAGTTTTTAAAAGACTATGATATCACCATACTGTATCATCCGGGGAAGGTCAACTTGGCATATTTACTGGTAGTGGAGAGGCCACTAGCTATGGATGTTCAAGCTTTAGACAACCGGTTTGTAAGATTAGATATTTCTGAGCCCAGTCGTGTTCTGGCTTGTGTGGTGGCACAGTCTTTGTTATTGGAGTGTATTAAGGCTCGCCAGTTTGATGATCATCAATTGTTGGTGTTAAAGTATACATTGCAACGGGGTGGTGCCAAGGATGTTGTAATTTGTGATGATGGTGTTATGCGGCTTTAAGGCTGGATTTGTGTTCCAAATATTTACGGTTTGAGAGAGTTGATCCTCAAAGAGGCGCATCGTTCTCGTTATTCTATTCACCCAGGCATCACGAATATGTACTGTGACTTCAAATAGCATTATTGGTGGCACAGAATGAAGAAAGACATTGTTGCTTATGTATCTCAGTGCTTGAATTGTCAACAAGTGAAGTATGAACATCAGAAATCGGGTGGACTGACTCAGAGATTGCATATACCAGAGTGGAAGTGGGAGCGCATCACTATGGACTTCGTGGTAGGCTTTCCACAGACCTTGAAGAATTATGATGCAGTCTGGGTTATTGTAGACCAGTTGACTAAGTTCGTGCACTTTATTTCGGTGGCGGCCACCTATTCTTCAGAGAGGTTAGCTCAGATCTACATTGAGGAGATTATCCGCCTACACGGTGTGCCCATTTCCATCATTTCTGATCGAGGCACGCAGTTCACATCGCAATTTTGGAGAGTTATGCAGCGTAAGTTGGGCACAGGGTTGAGTTGAGCACAACGTTTCATCCTCAAACGGACGGACAGTTCTAGCGCATCATTCAGATCTTGGAGAACATGTTACGTGCTTGTGTTATGGATTTTGGAGGTTCATGGGACCAGTTCTTACCTCTTGTTGAGTTCTCCTACAATAACAGCTACCAATCGAGTATTCAGATGGTGTCGTATGAGGCCTAATATGGGAGGCTATGTCATTCGCCGATTGGTTGGTTTGAGCCTGGAGAGGCTAGGTTGTTAGGCACTGATTTGGTCTATGATTCTATGGAGAAGATTAAGTTGATTCAGGATCAACTTCGTACAGCTTAGTCTAGGCAGAAGAGTTATGTAGACCGGAAGGTTGGGGATGCATCTTATATGGTGGGAGAGAGGGTTTTGCTTAGGGTTTCGCCTATGCAGGGTGTGATGCGGTTTGGGAATAAGGACAAGTTGATCACTAGGTATACTGGTCCTTTTGAGATCCTTGAGCGAGTTGGGGAGGTTGCCAACAATCTTGCATTGCCTTATAGCCTATCGAGAATGTATCCGATATTCCATGTTTCCATGCTTCGGAAGTATCATGAGGACCGCTTGCATGTTTTGGACTTAGCATGGTTCAGCTTGATGAAAATTTAGCATATGAGGAGGTCTAAGAGTTTTCCTCCAGCGAAAGTGCAATGGAGGGGTCAGCCGATCGAAGAAGCTACATAGGAGTCCGAGTCTGATATGCGGAGTAGATACCCACCCCTTTCCACCAGTCCAGGTACTTTTCTATGTCTGTTTGAGGACGAACGTTTTTTGTAGAGGTGGAGAATGTGACGACCCGATAGGTCATTTTGAGTACTAGCCCTTATTTCGCATTCTTAGACCTCCCGTAGCTTTATTTTATGTTTCTTGGTTTTCGTGTATGGTCCGTGTCACTTTCAAATATCTTTTATATGAAATTCTGATCATAATGGAAATTTTGACTAAAACAAAGGCTAGAGTCGACCACAGTCAACATCCTTGGTAAACAACCTCGTCCGGTATTCTGATGACCCTGGTGGGTCTGTATCGTGATTTTGAACTTGGGCTTATGCCCGGAATCATTTTCAAAGGTCTCTAGGTTGATTTGACTTATTTTTCCGAAAGTTAATAATTTGAATGTTCGAAAATTTCCTAGGTTTGACCGTAGGTTGACTTTGTGGCTATTGGGTTCGGATTTTAGTTCCAGGATTTGGTATAGGTCCGTTTTGCTATTTAAAAATTGTTTGCAAATTTTGGTGCAAATCTGAGTTGGTTTTATATGATTCGGACGCTTAGTTATGATTCTAGTTGTTCTTGCATTTCCCTTTGAAAATTCATTCAATTTGTTGTTCGGTTTGTAGTTTTAAATGTTATTTTGGTGATTTGATTGCACAAGCAAGTTCGTATGATACTATTACACTTGAATGCACATTTGGTTTGGAGCCCAAGGGGCTCGGGTGATTTTCGGACGTATTTCAGATAAGTTTGGAAAGTTTGAGGACTGCTGATGTAGTGTTACTTCTAGTGTCTGGTGCAGATCTCGCAATTGCGAGGTATGGCTTGCATTTGCGAACAAGAGTTTGCATTTACGAGCAGGATCTGGGATAAACCTCGTATTTGCAAGGAAATGTTTCGCATATGTGAACAGGTTAGGGCTGCTTTTGCAAGCACTTTGGTCGCATTTGCGACGCTTGACAAAATAGGGCATCTTCGCATTTGTGAAGAATCTGGTCGCATCTGCGAAGGTTGGGTTTTCGCATTTGCGATCTATATGTCGCATTTGCAACATCTGGGATTCTGAGATAGGGTTCGCATTTGCGACCTTTGTCTCGCATTTGCGAATATTTGTTCGCAAATGCAATACCTGCAGCTATGTAAAAGATGGAGAAAAAATGGAACTTAGCTCATTTTATTCCATTTCTCAACCCTAAACACTCTAGAGGCGATATTTCAAGAGATTTTTCTTTCCAAAATCATTGGTAAGCAACTTTAATCCAGTTCTTTTCAATTACCCATTACTTTTCATTTATTTTAAATATCAAATCTAGGATTTTCATGGCAGAAATTGGGTATTTTGTAAATCTCAAATTGAGTTTGGATTTCGAAACAAATCACATAACTGGGCTCGGGGGTGAATGGTTAATTGGGTATTAGTCCAAATATCGAGTTTTGACCAAACGAGCTCGGGGTTGATTTTTGTTGACTTTTTCAAAAATGATTAAAATTGAACTTTTTTCATTAATGGGTAGTTTCTAAAGCTTATTTTGAATCATTTGATCGATAATTTACTAGATTTGGTTGGTTTGGAGGCTTGTTCAAAAGGCAAAGCATGGTTGATTGATTGCTTTGATTCACAGAGTGAGGTAAGTGTCGTAGTTAACCTTGACTTGAGGGATTAGGACTTGTTGGTCTATTTGCTATGTGTATTATGTGTGGGGACAAAGTATATATGAGGCGACGAGTATATATGCGTTGCGATTGGGTTAAAGCATGCGGGTGGAAATATTTTCTTTGTGTTAGATTGTTTCATTGACTATATTTTTCATGCTTAAATTAGATTACTACTTCTTTAATTATTCATTTCGTATCTATTGTTTATTTCAAAGATGTTGGAAAATTTGGAAAGTTGAATTTGTTATCGTGGCATTATAATTGAAGTGAAACTGCTTCCCGCCTTGCATTGTTAATTCAAATTTGTATTGTTGCTTGGTGAAGAAGAGTGAAAAGCACGAAGGGTGTTGTCGTGCCTTATTTTCATATATTATCATCTATTGAGAGGTTGTGAGGATTAAAGCACGAAGGGTGATGTCGTGCATTTTATTGCTTATCATCATTTATTATATCATGTGAGGTTGAGAGTAAAAGCATGAAGGGTAATGCCATGCCATTTTTATTTCCTTGCCTTATTTAATTCTCGAATTGGTGATTTACTTGGTTACAATGATGCTCATCTCGGAAAGATATTATTTGGTGATTTCATATTTTCCATTCTTATGATATTTTCTCATGCCTCCTCCCAGTTAATATTTTAAATTGTTCTACTTGTCATTTGTTTCTTTATGTATATATCTGTACAGGATTCTATGTAGGTATCTTGTCATAGCCTCGTCACTACCTCATCGAGGTTAGGCTCGACACTTGCGGAGTATATTGGGTCAGTTTTACTCATGCTACACTTCTGCACTTCAAGTGCAGATACTGGTGTTGATCCTAGCAAGCGTCTAGAGGTGTTCTGCTCGGACTCAGCTACATTCGGATACTTGAGGTATAGCTGCACGGTGTCTACATCCCCGAAGTCCCCTTCTTTATCTATTCTACTATTTATCTAGTCTCAAACAGTTGTATTTGCTTTACACCTTATGTGTAGTTCTTTAGTTGCTCATGTATTCGTGACTCCTAATCTGGGAGATGTTTAGATATCATTATTAATACTCTATTTTTGCATTTCAGACTATCTCGGATTATTTCTATTAATGTTTTATTTTGATTTGTTAAAATTGGTTAAGAAATCTAGCTGATATTGGCTTGCCTAGCAAGTGAAATGTTAGGCACCATCACGGTCCCGAGGGTGAGATTCTGAGTCGTGACAATTTGAGATCTCGGAGAGGGTTGGAGAGGTTTCTTATAGGCTTGCATTGCCTCCTAGCCTAATAGGGGTACACCCATTATTTTACATTTTCATGCTTCGGAAGAATCATGAGGAAGGGTCACATGTCTTGGACTTCAGCACCATGCAACTTGATGAGAATCAGACCTATGAGGAAGAGCCAGTGGCTATTCTAGATCGGCAGGTTTGAAAGTTGAGATCTAAAGATATTCCTTCTGTGAATGTATGTTGGAGAGGTCAGCCAACTGAGGAGGCTACTTGGGAGTTCGAGTCCGACATGAGGATTAGATACCTGTATTTTTTTACCAGTCCAAGTATATTTCTATGTCCGTTCGAGGATGAACATTTCTTTTAAAGGTGGAGAATATGAAAACCCGATAGGCCGTTTTGGGTTCTAGCTCCCCTTTTATAATTTGAGACCTTTCATAGCGTTATTTGATGACTTATGACTTGCGTGCATGATCCGTGTTAATTTTCAGAAAGCTTAAATATGAACTTTTAAAGAAAACTTGATTTTGAAATTTGAAAATGGCTAGAGTTTTCGTATTTTGCACGAAGGGTGTTTCCATATTTTCTTCATATATTAATATCATTGCACGAAGGTTGTTACCGTGCTTGAGAGAAAGTGAGGATATGCACAAAGCGTGTTTCCGTGTTAGCTATTATATTATGTCATCAGGATGAGTGTAAAAGCACGAAGGGTGATGCCGTATCGTTTGTTGATATTGTTGCTCTTTATTTATTATTCAGAGTGAGGACTCGGAATGTTGCTTCATAAATCATACTTGAAAGGCTTGTTCCGAGTTACTGTAGAAGTATGAGCGGTGGTACACTTGGTAGCACTTTCCTTTATTTTCTCATTCTATATCTCTTTAGTTATGCACTTATTTACTCTCTCACATGTTGTTGTTCTGTTATTTTACTTGTCATCTCGTTATTTCTCGTTACTTAATGTATAAGTTTATACGTAGTTGTCTTGTCTTAGCCTCGTCACTACCTCATCGAGGTTAGGCCCGACACTTACGAAGTACATTAGGTCGGTTGTCATACTACACTTTCGCGTTTCTTGTGCAGATTCGAACATTGGTACCAGCAAAGTCCCAAGAGGTGCTTAGCGGATACCAGATAGACGACTCAAGGTAGAGATGCATAGTGTTTGCAAGCCTTGGAGTCATCTCTCTATTTCTTATGTACTGTTTCTATTTTCCAGACAATATTGTATTTCTTTCAAGATAATGTATTTAGCAATTTAGTAGCACATGTCTCGTGACTCCACATCCTGGGATGGTTGATCGTCGGTGGTGATCTTTAGACTTATTATATATGATGTGGTATCATTTTACCCTATATTATCATTTTGTTGTTAATCGTTAGTTTCGTTTCGTTCGTATTTGCTATTATGTGTTGGCTTGTCTAGCAAGCGGTGTTACGCGACATTACAACCCGTGAGTTAGGATTTTGGGTCGTGACTTGTTGGAATTTTGGATCGTGAAAGGTATGCGTAATATCGTAAACCAAAAGGAAAGTTAGTGTGATGAAGGCAAACGTGAGCGGAGGTCTATGAAACTATCTCAAATTTAATTATTAATTTTTTCTTATTTTAACTTTAAATTCCTAAAACTGTGCCCAACTAGAATTATGGTAAATCGCCAATGGACTAAATTCATACTTTTATCGCAAAAACAACTCTTACATTAACTATTAACTATATTGGGTGACTAGGCAGTCAAATAATTTTGTCAAGCAAATATTGTATTGTCAAAAGAGACAATTGATATTAGACGCTCCACTATTAATGTTAATTTGGGCCAAAATAAGCCAATTAATATTAGACGAATCTATTATTTTCTTTATAAACACTTATCAGATTTATAAATTATGTTATTAAATTTCTTATTCTGAGTTTCAGTTGCCGGAACTAATAGGCCTGTTTTTAATTTTCTTGATTGTTGATACTTTTTGTATACTTCATAACTATGCTGGTGAAATTGAATTCTCAATTCTTTCTTCTATAGGATATAGTAAATCGATCTTACAAATTTGATGAGAAAGTTTAGATGCCATCAAGAAGCTCAAGAAATCAATGATACGCTATAAAAGAAATATATTGAGACTTGAGAAATTGTCTACTGAAAAACTCTTGGTTTGAACATACAGACAACGTGTTTAAGGTGGTAAAACGTTGAATTTTCTTCTTTCGCATTTGACGACTGAAATATCATTGGTTATTTTTTCCTAGTTAGATGTTTCTTTTCTCTCTCAAAGTAGTTTACCGCGCTTATGTGGTAACTTTAATAATACAGTGATAATCAACCAGATTCTTATAACTAGATTGAAAAAGTATTTACTGGTGTAGCCAACACATATACCCATTATATTCAATTTTATCTTGTCTTTTTAAGGTTAAAAAGGCATATGCTTACAACTAAGCATGTCATTGAAAATAGTCATTCAAGATAGAGTTGAAGCACTTCTAGAAAAGATTCCTAATGCTGCTAAATCATGTCTTTTTTTGTTGTTGAGAAACTATATTGTTATACTAACACTAAGAAGTAATCATATTACATGCCATAGAAATGCCACTTAGGACATTTTAGTTATCAAGCCCATATACTATTCGATATAAGTCTAACGAAGTATATTTTACCCTTGTCTGTCAGGACATACGATTCAATCAAATATGGAGGAACTGCAAAAGTATCTATTTGATTTATGTTGGACTATTTGGGAGCTTCCTTTTCCAAAATATGCGCTTGGTTTGCTTGCCGAAACCTATGCCTAACCACCACATTCTCCAACAGAAGCATTAACTACCTGCATTCATGTACAATGGAGTTAAACACAGAATAACCATGTCCGAGACATTGGAGGGCATTTGTCGAGTCTGTTTTATTTTTTAATCGTAGCAATTTAAGATCGAAAGCTAGTTGAAGGGAATGTTACATGGCCAAAAGTTCTGCTTGGACAAGGGTAGCAGCATAGATATATTTTGTAAAATCTATCACTCGGTCTCATGTTCTATTTCGAATAACTCCACCAAGTCTGCTGCATAGTTTGACTGCATTGAAAGATGCATCAGTATTTGTCACGATCATAATTTCCCTCTGTAGGATGTTGTGATGGCACCTAGTCTCTAAAACTAGGTAAGCCTAACGTTCATGCAAAAATAACTGACATAATAATTAAAGTCTCAAAACTCAGCAACTAATATAAAAAAATCTCCACAACTTAGTATGTATATATATAATTTCCCAAAATCCGGCGAAATACAAGTCACAAGCTCTATGAAATGATACTGAATATCTCTATACATCAGTGTCTAATAAGGATAAGGAAATAAGATAATCTAGGTAGAGGGGGACACCGAGGCCTGCGTACGCCGGCAGGTATATCTTGAAGTCTCCAAAACTGAGCTTTCGCTAGTATCTTGACTGGTAGAGGTACCTGGTCTGCACAAAAAGATGTGCAGAAGCATAGGATGAGTACACCATAATGGTACCTAGTAAGTGCCAAGCCTAACCTCGGTAGAGTAGTGACGAGGTCAGGTCAAGGCCCTACTGAAATAAATAAGAAACTGAACAAGTGTATAATAGTGAAATAATGATAACAATAGAAATGAGACAATTAAAGAAGTACATCGAGAATAGCTACACTAAACTAAGGCAAATAATACTTCACAGAAGAAAACAAGGGATACTATGACATGGAATAAAACAACAGAACACAAGTGAAGAAATAGAAAATATCAACAAGTATCATTGCCGAGGTACCGCCTCGTAGTATTAAATCACAAATCAATTCACAATCCTTCCTTATATCACTGCTGGAGCCTTGCATTTAGTTTTGAAAAATCATTTCTCCCGAAATAGCATCCCGCGTTTTAGCCCACCTTATTACACCGGCGTAGCTTCTAGTAGATCCCCTACTAACCACACGTAACAAACCCATCTTATCTCACTGCATGCGTTTCAACCCCAAAACCTTATACCACCACATGCGTATCAATATCACAATGTATCACAGATCGCACCTCAAGTGCCCAATATCACAACTTGCCAAAGAAATTAACAACAATGGTGTTCTCACAATAAATAGCACATGGCTCAACCACAATGTACACAAGAGTCTCAACAATAACAACCAAAAGTGAATAACTCAACAAGAATAGTATTTCACAACTTAACTCTTTGCCTCAATGTGAATCACGCCATTTATACCTCAATACTAATTTTAACACCAAGATATTCCAATAATAACAACTTCAAGTAGAGAATTCAATGGTCACATCATGAATATGGAATAAAGAAAACAAGAACAACAATTAAACATGTAGAGCAATTAACAAGTAAGGGATAAGACAAGTAGAACATGTGAAAATAGACTAATGATGATGAATACAACATAATAAGATAACTCAATTAAGGCATGAAAAGGATCTACGTAGCTAAAACCGGTAAATTTTCACTTTTCGCCGTGTACACACTCGTCACCTTGCGTACACGGCTTTCACATATCACAATTATCACAAAACAACACCAATCCTAAACGGTAATTCCCCCACACAAAGTTAGGCAAGACACTTAGCTCAAAACATGCTAACTCAATCCACTAGTAGGCCTTTCCCTCAATTATCCACCTCCGAACGGCTCGAATCTAGCCAAAACAACTTCATACCGTAAATATAAACTATAGGGAGTTATTTTGAATAATAAAATTACGATCTTTGCAAAGAAATAAAAAGTCAACTCAAAACTTCAACAAGGGCTTACGCCTCGGAACCCGATTAAAATTACCAAATCCAGACACCCATTCAATAACGAATCCAACCATACAAGAATTACTCAAATTCGACCTCAAATCGCCTTTCAAAACCACAAAATTTAGTCTAAGAAGTTTTCAGAATTTTTTTCAAATTTCCAACTCAATTCACTAATTAGATGATGAAAATAATAATAGATTCATGAAATATAGTCCAATCCGAGTTAGAAATACTTACCCCAACAATTTTCTTGAAAAACTCTCGAAACATTGCTTCACACCGAGCTCTCTAGGTACAAAATATGAAAAATGAGATGAACCCTCATTTTTAAAATTTTATTCTGCTGCCCAATGATTTCCTCTTTGCGGTCGCGGAAAATCCCTCCCGATCACGAAGAAGAAAGATGATGCCCTCACAAAATGACCTACGCAAACGCACTCCACAGGTCACGAACGCGATGAGCACTCCTCCTACACGATCGCGTCCCAGGTCATGCTAACGCGTAGCACAAACCTGCCTCAGCCCCAGCCTCGCCTTTCTTTTACGCAAATGCGATTAGCCTTGCGGGTTCGCGATGAAAAAACTCAGTAAGCCTCGCGATCATGTCTTTACCTTCACGAACATGAAGGGTAAAATTCCAACAATCCCTGAAGACTCTACGCGATCGCGGGAAACTTTCACGAACGTGTAGAAGGAAACTAGAACTGTAGAAAACCAGCAGCTTTAGCAATAGAGACTAAGTCCAATTGGTTCTGGATCCACTCCAAATCACACCCGAGGCTCCCGAGGCCCCGTCTGAACATACCAACAAATCAAAAAAATATCATATGAACATGCCGAAGCGTCAAATCAAATCAAATAATACTAGAACCACCAATCGCGCATCGATCCAAGCCTAATAAACTTATGAACTTCTGAATTTCAAAACTAATGCTGGTTCATACCAAAACAACTCCTATTGACTTCAAATTTTGCACAAAAGTCATAAATGACATGATGGACCTATTCCAACTTTCGGAATCGGAATCCGACCCCAATATTAATAGATTCAACCCCCCGTCAAACTATAACGACCCGATCAGTCGTTTTGAGCTCAAGCATGTCGTTTAGTAGTTCGAGACCTTGAGTAGCTTCACTTCATGTGTTATGACTTGCACGTGTAGTCGGATTAGATTTTCGAGAAGATCAAAATTGGTTTGGAAGCATAATTCTCAATTCTAAAGCTTTAAGTTAGAAGAGTTTATCATGGTTTGACTTTTGGATAAACAAACTCAGATCTGAGTTTTGACGATTCTTTTAGGTTCGAATGATAATTTTGGACTTAGGCGTGTATCCGGATTTGGATTTGGAAGTCCGTAGGTTGATTTGATGCTTTTTAATAAAAGTTGGAAGATTGAAGGTTTAGAAGGTTGATAGGTTTGACCGAGAGTTGACTTTGCTGATATCGGATTCGGATTATGGTTCCAAGAGTTGGCATAGGTCTATAGTGTCATTTCGGCTTGCATGCAAATTTTGAGGTCATTCTAGGTTGATTTGGTGTGGTTCGACATGAGTTTTAGAAGCTTAAAAGTTCGTTAGTTCATTAGGTTTGAATTGATGTTCGATTCATGATTTTGATATTGTTTGGTGTGATTTGAGGCCTCGAGTAGGTCCATGTTATGTTTTGGGACTGGTTTGTGTGATTGAGCGTGGTCTGGGGTGCCTCGGGTGTGTTTCGGATGTGTTTGAGTTGTGTCGCGCTCTTATTTGATGTTTCGGCGTCCTTTCTTTGGGAGTAAAGGATACTATATTGAGAAAACAACCTTTGATTTATTATTAGGTTGAACCGCTAGATCCATTTATAATTATGGAACCATAGCAACAGGAATCGTCAAATTTCGAGGTCGTATGAGAGAGTTATGCCCATTTCCGTATCAGGGAAGATTGTTGGTTTATGGTGCAAACTTTTGTTCTTCGCGAGCACGAGAGAGGTTCCGAGAATGTGAAGAAGGATTTCTGAGTTGACCAGTACAACGTAAAAAAAGTTTCTCTTCGCGAACGCGAAAGTCTCCCTTGAAGGCGATGAACAAAAATCATCTAGACAGTGTTTTAAACCGAGAATTTTAGTACTTTGAGCATATCTTGAGTTCTAAAGCTCCGTTGAGGTGATTTTTGCGGCGTTGTTCTCATCTCAACAAGGGGTAAATATATTACCTTTATTTTGATGTTTTTTCATGATTAGTTTTATTAATTATTATTTTTATCCGTCTTTAGATTGTAGAAATTTTGGGGTTTTGAGCCCCAAAGTTGAGAAATGGTAAATCCTTGATTTTAGGGTCAATTCGTGGATAAAATTGGAATATTTTATGGATATATACTATATAAGTTAACGGTAATACTTGTTTTCAATAATATTTGGAATCTGCGCACGTGGGCCCCGGCGTTGACCATGTTGACTTTTAGAACAGAGCTGGGAATTATTACAAATTATTAAATTATGAGTATTGGAGTATAGTTTGATTTGTTTTTACGTTGTTTTATTAGTTTCAAATTGTTTGGCATCTATACAAGGAATAGGAAAGGCGTTGGAGCTGGTTATCAGATTTCGGAGCGAGGTAAGTCTCCCGTAGGTGTTATATTTATTATGTGCTACATGTTCTGGGAACTATGCACGTATGATGTGATGAGTGTCCGTGCGTATGCTAGAATTTCTGATTATGTCCGGGTGGACTTAGACTCAGGCCATGCTTTAATTCTACTATTTGAGTTATTCTTGCCTGTTTAAATACTTTAATTTCCATTTAGCCTGAGACTAGACTCACATAAAGTATCAAATTTCCTATTTTAGATACTTGACGAGCTACTTGATTAGACGTGAAAATTGTACTTTCCCTTAGGGATTTCTTCCGCGTTGTGCGTATTCGTCTGATAGCTTCTCTTGAATTTTACAACTCACACATATATTTGTGAGTGGGGTCAGTGACCCGTCAAAGTTTCATATTCTAATGGGATCGGGCTGAATGCCTCAGCAATACTCTTATGGGATCGGGCCATTCGCTTCGGCAGTATCATGTAACACACTCTTATGGGATCGGATCGTTCGCCTCGATGGTATCATGTAACACACTCTTATTGGATCGGGTCGTTCGCCTCGACGGTATAATGTAACACACTTTTATGGGATCGGGCCGTTCACCTCGTCGATATCATGTAACACACTCTTATGGGATCATACTGTTCACCTCAACGATATCATGTAACACACTCTTATGGGATCAGGCCGTTCGCTCGGCAAAGCAATATATTTTTATGGGATTGAGTCTCTTGCCTCGGCAGGATTATATATCACACTCTTATGGGATCAGGTCGTTCGCCTCGGCGGTATCATGTAACACAATCTTATGGGATTGGGTCGTTCGCTCGGCAAAGTAATATATTCTTATAGAATTGGGCTGATCGCCTCGGAAGGATTATGTATTACACTCTTATGGGATCAGGCCATTCGCCTCAACAGTTCTATGAAACACTCTTATGGAATCGAGCCGCTCGCCTCGGTATTATCGTGCGATATACTTGATAAGGAATCTGCATACTCATGTGTTTCCTGACTTGAGATGTGACCGTTGATTTGGTATTGACTATTACATATTTTTTAAGAGGTATCTGATAATTGAGGACTTTGTGTTCACTATTCAGTTGTAGACCATACTATTTGCCTATATTTGTTCTCATTGTTTATTTACCATGTTTCATACTTGTCTACTTTATTATATTTGATTTACTGGAAAACTAGTAAGTATCAATATCGACCCTTCGTCACTAACTCTTCGGGGTTAAGCTAGATACTTACTGGGTACGCATTGATTTGCGTACTCATGTTGTAATTCTGCACTAAATTTGCAGGATCTAATAGGTTCATTTGGTGGTCATTTGGGCGCATAGGCGCATCTGCTAAGGGGACTTTATAGTAAGCTGCATTACACGCTACGATTCATAACACACAGAGTCTCTATCATAATTAATTTACTTCTGTCTATCTTGTATTCCAGACAGATATTGTATTGTTATTGTACTTCCTAATAGATGTTCATGCACTTGTAACACCGGCTTTTGGGATGTTCTAGAATTTGTTTATGGTTTTGCTGACCATTGACACACTTTTACTTTATATTTCATTTAAATTGTGCGTATCTATGATTATTAATGCATAGATTTTCCTATATAATAAGATTTATGATTTCAATAATAGTAAAATGAATAAAATAAGTTTTTAGTTCACCGTTGGCTTGCCTAATGGCGACATTGGGTGCCATCATGACCTATAGTGTATTTTGGGTCGTGACAGCTTGGTATCAGAGCGCTAGGTTCACTTAGGTCTCACGAGTCATGAGCAAGTCGAGTAGAGTCTTGTGGATCGGTACAGAGACGTTTGTACTTATCTTCAAGAGGCTACAGGGCTTTAGGAGAACTTCCCTTCTTGATTTCCTCATCGTGCGGTTTGATTTCATTGAAGCTTATGTCTTCATTTCCTTCCTACTCATTCTTATAGGATGTTGAGCACTTATTATCAATTGGGTATCGAGGAGTTTTAGTGGTTCTATAGATATGGTGCAGGATGTTTTTCCGTGTGTATTCGAGTGGACTTTTATCGATGCCTTGTGGAGGGGTGTTTTGTCGTTTCAGCCCAATGTTAGCGTTGCTGATAGTTTCGAGTCCATGCTTAGTTTATTGTGATGTTCATATGTTGTTATCACGCAGTGCTGGTGTGAATGATAGGGTGCACATTTATGTGTCGCGATAGTGAATGTCCCAAGAGGAGGATTTCTCAATTCATGGATTAGAGATATGGCTAGTACTTCTAGCGGAGGAGAGGCAATCAGACTATGGATATTCAGGCTTTGGTTGACGGAGTAGCGAGAGTGGATATTTTCGAACTTGGTGGAATTCTTGTTTGTGATGTGGTGTCATCACCCTTGTTTGAATGCATTTAGGCTCATCGGTGTGATGGTCTTCATTGGTTTTCCTTTGGGGCAGGGTGTTGTGAAATGGTACCTAAAAGAGGGTATCAGAGATGGCTGTGTGTAGCAACTTCAAGCTCGACTCGATGTTTCTGGTGTTGATGTCTCGATAAAGATGATCTTTATGGAGGCTTAGAGTTGGTGGAAAGTCATTAGTTTGGATGCTACAGAGATGGATTATGATTTGAGACAGTATTTTAGTAGCGAAGGATGAGAAATGACATGGAGGGTTATGTCTCGTGGTAGATAAGTTGCTAGCAGGTCAAGTGCAAGCAACAGAGATCGAGTAGTTTGCTTAGGAAATTTGAATGTGACGGGAAAAGTTTGCTTGGAACGTAGAGGGATGTGAAATCTTGATTATCGTTTTGGGATGCAACATGACTTCGAGTTTTGGAACATATTGTTGGTCCTTCAATTGATGCTAATGGGATGAACGGACTCTTACATCTGGCGGATGAGTCTGGACTTAGGAGAATCAACTTATTTCATAATGAACATGGTTATGGCTATGCCGTTGGTGGATGTCGGTATGAGGTTACACGGGTGGGCTATCTCTTATGAGAAGGTTAAGGGTTGCATGACTCCTGATGAAGTTCCTATAAAGAGTTCTACCTTCTATCCAATGAGTGCATGTACTGTGATGTGATCTTGGATCGCTTGAAGAAGATGGTACGACTGTCAGGAGGTCAAGTGTGCGATTGTGTATAATTCAAGATGTGCTATGATCAGTGCAACAAGAACCTATAGGAAATTTGGTTGATCAACAGTGCGAGATCATGGTAACTGGGAAGGAGGAGTCATTGTGGGTTTTGGATTTATGTGATTGTGGCTTAAAGCTAAGAGGGGGAGCCTATCATCTATGATTCGGTCACGTGGTGATGTGCCTTTGCAGTTTTGGGTTATCGGTATGTTGGTGGATTAGTTATTACTAAGGAAAGAAAACATCAGGGGTAATTTGAGCAGGGGATTTGATAGATGTGATGTACAAGGGAAAGTATTCATCCGGTTACTTAATTAGAGTGCTCATGTGCTAACGGAGCACTAATGGTTTGGTTTAATAATCAGGATTGGACTAGAGTGGGAGATTCTCAATAATGGTTCTAGTTGATTCCAAATTTAAAGTACAGTGCCTAAGGATTTTGGGTTCGTTATGTGGCTGAGGATTGGGTTTTGCAGTAGAGTGTGAAGGATACTTGAGAAAATGTTATCATCGGGTCTATGGTGCAGTATTGGAGAAATGGGAGAAACGGCTTCGGATTCACAAAAGATCTTTCAGATTGGGTGTATCAGTTGGAATTACTACTGAGTGTATGAGGCGAGTATGAAATGGATTATGGGTGCTGAGGCGATGTGGTCTTGAGGTTTGGGGTCACTCGGGATGAGTGTCGCCGAGGTCTGTTATATGCTTGAAAAGAGGTACTACTTCGGAGGCAAGTCAAGAGTAAATTGAAAGAGGTCGAGTCAGTTAGTAATGGTTTGGATCATTATGGTTTAGAAGATAATCGGTTCCTTTGGTGCAATAAGGACATACAGGTGTTTCGTGGCTAAACTTGCAGGCTTGGCAGTCTCCGTAATCTGACTGATTTGGAGGTATTTGATTCGGATGGTTTTGTTATGTGTAAATGTGCCCCGAAAATGTTATGGTGGTTTAGGCCACAATTTAGGTTTAGGTTCTCCGCAATTATGGGAAGTTGGTTGTGTGTTGCGATTCTTCTTTTGAAATGAGTTAAATGAAAGGTTTCTAGCCGATGAAATGTTTATTCTACTAGTGTTTCAGGATTTATGATGAAATTCTTGTACCCTCATGTAATAGCATGATAGGGGCAGTGAGCGGTGTGGAATTGGAATTGAATTATCCAGGTTGAGATTCAGTTTGACAAGAATGTCACGGGCTCGGAGGAGTAGGGGGAAGATTTCAAATGTTCTGTGTATGCTGGCGCTACCTTAGTGTCACCGGAGAATGGTTTTCTCTGGGAGTTTGTTCCAAATTTGACGGTTGATCTTATGTGTCATGAATAGGGTCATTGTGGACCCTTGAAAGGTTATTAGCCCAATGTGGGATGATCATGATCGTCTTGAGATCCGTTGATAGATATAATGTGAATATATGGTCTACATCAGGCTGTATGTGATCATTCAGCATAGCATTGCTTATGGATGAGTCTTCGCGCGTTGGATGTTTTCCGTGCCATCGGTTATTCTATGTGATACTCTATTACTCCATGTGGGTTGTGATCCCATGTATCTTGTGATGTTATATGAGCAATATGGCTCTCGAGATGCAGGACATTTATTACACCTTAATCGTGCTTGGGCCCTTGTAGCTAGAGTAATGTTATACACTTGGCATACTTGTTGTTGATATACGTGTGTTTCGTGGGTACGAGCATTATGACTTGGTGGGTATTTTCTTATTGATTGTTATGTGTGGATCAGGTGGCACGCCGCCACGGGTATCATGTTTGGATCGGGTTGCACGCCACAATGGTATCATGTGTGGATCGGGTTGTACCCCGCAACAGTGTGATGTTGAGTACGGTTCCTTACATTTATTTCGCGTTCCTTGTTTTTCATCTCTGAGATAGGTTCATAGCATTGGTTTGGTTTTTTTTGTTCGTTGCGTAGGACGGATAGTCATGTATTCAGGTTTGTTATTCCTTATTGGTTATATTCGAGTTGTGGCTTGTTAGCGCATTGATGGCGATGTATGAGATTTTAGACGGTATTTGAGGTGGCTTATTGCCCGAGCATCTTGTACTGGGTGAGACAAGGCTGTTGGACCTAGAATTAGTGCAGTCAGATTTATATAATGTTTATTAGAGGAAAAATGTCACTAATCAATTCAGAATGAGGCAATGGTTCCCGCCAAGCGGAAAGACTCCATGAGTTATTGATTTGGCAGGTAGCTATGAGTTTCTACACATCTCTTTCATCATTTCCGTATCGCGAGAGTTGGAACAAGGCTTATATGCATTATGAGGTACATTACAGACATCGGCTCCGTGAATTTGCAGCTATTGTGCATAGCGTGAATCAACATGGGTGCCTGATCATGTTTTCGTACATCGTGTTGAGATTGATACGGCGTGCATATGTTGGAATCAAACCTGGTAGAGAATTCCGAATATTAGAATTTGGTTCTAAGGCTTGTGGGCTAAAATAGCAGGAAGGATCTTCAGTCTGGCTTGAGCTAATGTGCTCTTATGAATTGTGATGGCAGGGGTAGGTGCACGTGGTGTTAAACAGTGATTTTGGGAAACTCTGGAATGGTTGTTGGCATGTTCAAGGACAAACATATGTTTATGTGGGGGAGAATGTAACGACCCACCAATCGTTTTAAGCTCAAGCATGTCGTTCAGCGGTTCGAGACCTTGAGTAACTTCACTTCATGTGTTATAGCTTACACGTGTAATCGGATTAGATTTTCAGGAAGATCAGAGTTGGTTCGGAAGAATAATTCTCAATTCAGAAGCTTTAAATCGAAAGAGATCATCATAATTTGACTCTTGGGTAAACAACCTCGGATCGAAGTTTTAATGGTTCTGTTAAGTCCGGATGATGATTTTAGACTTAGGCATATCCAGATTTGGATTTGGAAGTCCGTAGGTTGATTTGATGCTTTTTGACAAAAGTTGGAAGATTGAAGGTTTAAAAGGTTAACAGGTTTGACCGAGAGTTGACTTTGTTGATATCTGATCTGGTTATGGATCCGGGAGTTATTATAGGTCCATTGTGCAATTTGGGACTTGCATGCAAAATTTAAGGTCATTCCGGGTTGATTTAATATGGTTCGGCATGAGTTTTAGAAGTTTAAAAGTTCATTAGTTCATTAGGCTTGAATTGATGTGCGATTCATGGATTTGATGTTATTTAGTGTGATTTGAGGGCCTTAGTAGGTTCGTGTTATGTTTTGGGACTGGTTTGTGTGATTGGGCGTGGTCCCGGGGGCCTCAGGTGTGTTTCTGATGTGTTTGGGTTGTGTCGCGCTCTTATTTGATGTTTCAGCATCGTTTCTTTAGTAAAGGTTACCATATTGAGAAAACGACCTTTTATTTGTGATTAGATTGAACCATAGATCCATATCATAATTACGGAACCATAGCAACAAGAATTGTCGAATTCTGAGGTCATATGAGAGAGTTATGTCCATTTCCGTGTCAGGAAAGATTGTCGGTTTCTGGTGCGAACTTTTGTTCTTCGCAAACGCGAGAGAGGTTCTGCGAATGCGAAGAAGGATTTCTGGGTTGATCGGTCAACGTGAAAAAGTTTCTTTTCGTGAACGCGAAGGTCTCCCGTGAAGGCGATGAACAAAAATCATCTGGACAGTGTTTTAAACCGAGAATTTTAGTATTTTAAGCATATCTTAAATTCTAGAGCTCCGTTTGAGGTGATGTTCACGGCATTCTTCTCGTCTCAACAAGGGGGTAAACAGACCTTTATTTGATGTTTTTCCATGATTAGTTTCATTGATTATTATTTTTATCCGTCTGTGGATGTAGAAATTGTGGTTTTGAGCCCAAAAATTGAGAAATGGTAAATCCTTGATTTGAGGGTGAATTCATGGATGAAATTGGATGATTTTCTAGGTATATATTATATAAGTTAAGGGTAATACTTGTTTTTGATAACATTTGAAATCTGGGCACATGGTCCCGAGCATTGACCTTGTTGACTTTTTGAGCGGAGTTGGGAATTGTTACAAATTATTAAATTACGAGTATTGGAGTAAATTTTGATTGGTTTGCACGTTGTTTTATTTTTTTCATATTGTTTGGCATCAATTCGAGGAATAAGAGAGGCGTTGGATCCGATTATCAGATTTTGGAGCGAGGTAAGTCTCCTGTCTAACCTTTTTATGGAGAATTTACCCCGTAGGTGTTACATTTATTATGTGCTATATGTTCTGGGAGCAACGCATGTATGATGTGTCAAGTGTCTGTGCATATGCTAGAATTCTTTATTATGTCCGGGTAGACTTAGACTCAGGCCATGCTTAAATTCTAACGATTTGAGTTATTCTTGCCTGTTTAAATGCTTTAATTTCCATTTAGCTTGATACTAGACTCGCGTAAAGTATCGGATTTTCTATTTTAGATACTCGACGAGCTACTTGATTAGCATTGAAAATTGTACTTTCCTTTACGGATTTCTTCCACGTTATGCGTATTCGTCAGATAGCTTCTCTTGAATTTTATAACTCACACATATATTCGTGAGTGGGGTCAGTGACCAGTCAAAGTTCCATATTCTAATGGGATTGGGCTGAACGCGTCAGTTTTTCCTCGGCAGTATCATATAACACACTCTTATGGGATCGAACAGTTCGCCTCGGCGGTATCATGTAACACACTCTTATTGGATCGGGCCGTACGCCTCGGCGGTATCATGTAACACTACCATGTAACACACTCTTATGGGATAGGGTCGTTCACCTCGGCGGTATCATGTAACACACTCTTATGGGATGGGATGGGGCCATTTTCTCGGCAGAGTAATATATTCTTATGGGATTGGGCCATTCGCTTCGGCAGGATTATGTATCACACTCTTATGTGATTGGGTCATTCGCCTCGGCTGTATCATGTAACACACTCTTAAGGGATCAGGTCGTTCACCTCAATAGGTTTATGTATCACACTCATATGGGATCGGGTCGTTCACCTTGGTAGTTCTATGAAACACTCTTATGGAATCGGGCAGCTCGACTAAGCAGAATCGTGCGAAATACTTAATAAGGAGTTTGCGTACTCATGAGTTTCCTGACTTGAGATGTGACCTTTGATTTTTTATCGATCATTACATATTTTTTAAGAGGTATCCGATAATTGAGGACTTTGTATTCACTGTTCAGCTCTAGACCGTACTATTTGCCTATATATATTCTCATTGTTTATTTACCATGTTTCATACTTGTCTATTTTATTATATTTGATTTACTAGACAACTAGTAAGTATCAATATCGACCCCTCGTCACTACCTCTTCGGAGTTAGGCTAGACACTTACTAGGTACGCGTTGATTTACGTACTCATCTTGCACTTCTGCACTAAATGTGCAGGATCTAATAGGTTCATTTGGTGGTCATTTGGGCACGTAAGCGCAGCTGCTGAGGGGACTTTATAGTAATGCATTCTATGCTACGATTCGCAGCACACAGAGTCTCCATCATAACTTTTTACTTTATCATGTCTATCTTGTATTCCAACAAATGTTGTATTGTTATTGTACTTCATAGTAGAAGCTTATGCACTTGTGACACCGGGTTTTGGGATGTTCTAGAATTTGTTTATGATTTTGCTTACCATTGACACACTTTTACTTTATATTTCATTTAAATTGTACGTATCTATGATTTTTAATGCATTGATTTCCCTATCTTATAAGATTTATGATTTCAAAAATAATAAAATGAATAATTAAGTTAATAGTTCACCGTTGGCTTGCTTAACGGCGACGTTGGGCACCATCACGACCTATAGTGGATTTTGGGTCGTGACACAAACTTTCGAACCTTCAACTTTCTAACTTTCGCCAATGCACGGCGAAACGACCTACGGACCTCCAAATCAACATCCGGAAAATGCTCCTAAGTCTAAAATTACCATACAGAGCTATTGGAATCGTCAAAACTTCATTCCGAAGTCATATACACAAAAGTCAAACTACGATCAACTCCTACAACTTAAACCTTCAACTTAGGAACTATGTGTCCTATTTCACTCCGAAACTCATCCGAAATCAAAATCAAACACCCCGCAAGTCACATAACCACAATATAATATAGAGGAGGCAATAAATAGGGGATCGGAGCTAAAATACTCAAAACGACCGGCCGAGTCGTTACAGTATTGAGCTTATACCAACTCCTCGGTGGTTTTAACAAAGAGATATTAATAGGTTTTTTATATTTCTATTTGACTCTCGAGCAGTTACGAATTTGTACATCATTGCCAATGCAAAGACTATCTTAGGACATAAAATAAAATTAGAATCGTTATGAATATGATTGTTATTGTTTCTATTGTCGTTAAATGCAGAACTTTGACATCAATTAGATTTTGTTTATTATCCTTCCCAACTATATCATACATTAAAATAATAAGTTTGTTATTATTAAAAAGAAGAATGCTATGTTTTATTACTTCAATGCGACGAAAAATATGAATTTCGATGGATTTCTTTGAATCCTAAAAGTGTTGAGATGTTGATGTAGTTAAATTTTAATTTAATTGGTACTAACAATTAGAAAAGCACGATCTAATACCTCAATTAAAATGCAAGGCATAAAAAAGAAGAAATTATGCTTTGGCGAATACAATTCAGTTTCACTTTCTTTAAATTTGAAATTTTGTTCTTCCATTGAGTACTACTTGCAAGTTGTATTTTTTATCAATAGGAGCGTTCTAATTTTGAAAGGCATCTTAAAAAAATAATTTCAAACGTGCTTATATCATTAGTATAAAATTTGTGATATTTATGTGCAGTTTGCATTGCTAAAGGTCTTCTCCACCATCGTTCTTATAATCTTCCTCACTGTTTATAGTCATTTTGCATTCCAAGTGGTCTAATGCTTTGATTTTAATTTTTACTTATAAAATTAATATTTTTTAATCCATTAGAGATACAGAATTCACCTAAAAAGTACATTGACGAATTGTTCAATGAAGCAAGTATTGGAATAAATTGGTGGAAGAACCATTAAAATGGATCTAAATCCCTATCATTGATTAATATTTCATTTTTAGGAACCTATAATTTGTTAATTTTATTTTATAAATGCAAACACTTTTTTAAAAATTATTTTTATGTTTTTTTAAAGAAATTATTCATATTATTTTAAGGTACAAGTACAACAAGCGTATACTAAATCTAATTTAATAAAAATACAGTGTTAGTTAATTTAAGGATGCTGCTAGGATGCAATATGTTTAGCGGGTCGCATAAGATGCAATGTTGATTGAACATTTAAAATGTACCATGAGACAACGTATAGCAGACCACTTTATAATGGCGTCTTTGTCGGGAGTTTTTTGGTAAAAATTACACGGGACGCCTTATTTGGTCGCTCCGATTTAATCTATATTTATTTTTTTTAAATGTTTTAACATGTTTCCACTTTTTAAACAACTTCAGGCCTCTTTCTCCTTCTCCTCCCTCGTTTTCTTCTTCTTCTTCTTCTTCTTCTTCTTCAGGTGACAATGATTTTATATGGTGGTTGTGAACATATTTTAATATAGTTTATGATGTTTTACAATGGTGAGCTGTTATGGCACTTTATTTTTTACTATTGCTTATGGTTTCTTCTTCTTCTTTTTCTTAATTGCAAAATTGGTTCATTAGATTTATTGTTGTTTTGGCAAATTGATGATTGAGGTTTGTTCCTGATGATATTTGGAGGTTATGTTTCAAATTTGAGCTCAATTGGAATAGATTTAGGTATTAAATCGTATATTGGATTGTTATAATTCGAAGAAGAAATTTCTATTTCTGGGCAATTTGCACTTCATGCCTATTTGGCCTTAAGTTTATAAAAACATTGGTTACACTTCAGACCTTTTGGCCTTAAGTGCATCTGAAGTGTAATTTTTCACTTCAGACTTATTGGCTCTATGTAGCAAAACATTTGTTGCACTTCAGACCTTTTGGCCTTAAGTGCATCTGAAGTGCAATTTTTCACTTCAGACTTGTTGGCCCTAAGTGCATAAAACCATTGGTTACACTTCAGACCTATTTGGCCTTAAGTGCATCTGAACTGCAAATTTTCACTTCAGACTTATTGGCTTTAAGTGAATGAAAACATTTATTGCACTTCAAACTTTTTGGCCTCAAGTGCATCTGAAGTGTAATTTTTCACTTCAGACTTATTAGCCTTAAGTGCATGAAACCATTCATTGCATTTCAGACCTATTTGGACTTAAGTACATTTGAAGTGTAATTTTTTCACTTCAGACTAATTTTTTTTAACTTCAGACCCGATAAGTTTGAAGTTGATCGTAAAGTGGGTACACTTGCAAACTTTTTTGCTGAGTGGGTATAAATTCAATTGTGACCTCTAAACCGGATATAGATGCAAAAGCCCCAGCTTTTTGCTGCTACAGAAAATGATTGCTATACATCTGTAGTAACATTTTACATTTAGATATTATTTGATTATTATAGAAAAAAGTTACATAAGAAGTCATTTTTTCAAAATTTTTTATTTTATAAAAGAAAATAAAATATTTAAATTAAAAATCCCAAAAGATATTCATATTGCATCAGTTAAAATTTTAAAAGCTAATACATTAGTTATAACTTGGTTCATAGATTCCAATATTTTCGTGGCAATATAATGCTTGAATTCCTGAAGATCTCCATCCGAATTTTTAGTAAATAGTATCTGATAGCTTTCCTTTGAAGACAGTCCAAGAGATTAGTAGTTGAATCCTCTATCTCAACCCAAGTGGCAATAGATTGAGGTTTGTTCGTCAGTACTTTTATTGACACCTTTTGTCTCCACAACCACTTGTTCTTCTGCTCCAATGGCCTGTGAGATAATCTCTTTATTCGGGGGCAGAGTTTCCAGGCACAACAGTGATGAAACCAAGGAGCAAGAAAGTAAAATTGTTTAAAGCTTTTAATTGATTATAGCGTAAGTTTGACAGAAAAGTCGTCTACTTTACAATGATAATAGAGCTCACTATTTATAGCTACACCTAGGGAACAAGGTCCTAGGATTATGTCCTTCTTTAATGTCAATTATGAGTGCCATTGAAAAAGGTGTAACGGTGAGCATAAATGACAAATTCTCTATAACGCTACCGGGTGGAGGATATTTATTATGTCTTTACGAGGGTTATTCTTTCCGGTGACAAGAAGGGATAATTGCCTTCGGTTTTAGCTATCCCCCGCTTTAGGTTCCATGTGTCCTTCTTTTGGATGGCCACGTGGCGTAGAATATTTTACCCTATACAGATAGTCCCCCTGCTTTTCGGTGACATAACTTTACAACGATAATAGAGCTCACTATTTATAGCTACACCTAGGGAACAAGGTCCTAGGATCATGTCCTTCTTTAATGTCAATTATGAGGGCCATTGAAAAAGGCGTAACGGTGAGCATAAATGAAAAATTCTCTGTAACGTTACCGGGTGGAGGGTATTTATTACGTCTTTACGAGGGTTATTCCTTCCGATGACAAGATGGGACAATTGCCTTTGGTTTAAGCTATCCCCCGCCTTAGGTTCATGTGTCCTTCTTTTGGACGGCCACGTGGCATAGCATATTTTACCCTATACAGATAGTCCCCCTGCTTTCCAGTGACATAACTTTGTGTCACCGGGAAGTTGGTAGAAGCACTCGTTTTGACGGGAATTACTATGATTCCTTCTAAAAGCTTCTGACAGTTGATTAGATGCACGTCTCTCCACATTTAATGCCCCGAACACGCGTCATCCCACGATTCATCATAACTTTTGCCGGTAATCGAGGTAATCATGGCCACGAATTTAGCCGTCTAAACCTTTACTTATACGCATCAACCTCGTTCATTCATACTCCATAACTCTCCAAACTCTATAAAACTCTCTTTATTCAACTTGCATCCTGTTCTTCAGCCTTTCTTCAACTCTCTTCAAACGAAAAAGATTCTTTTTCTTCCATTTAATGGCCTCTTCTTCAAAGAATACCAGTTCTTCAACGAACAAGAACAAAGCCGAGGACTCTGCTTCTCCAACAGTGGGCACCATCATCCCTAGAAGTCTTGTTACAACAAAAGATTTCGAAGAGAAATTTCCTTCTGGTAGCCCTCGTACATGGGCCGTTAGCAGATATCCTACTTCCATCCGTCCTTCCAGCATTCCTGCTGTGAAGGAAGACTGTCATTGCCAGGACCTAGCCATTTTCGCGCCCGACCTGGCGGAGCGGGTAACCTTACGAAGAATTTTACGTACTTCTATATGTATCCCTTCACTTTGGGAACATTTTCTCTTAGTGCAGAGCTTGACTCTGTTATTGATGAGTTTTTCCTCTGCTATTATGTGTGTTTGGCACAGGTTAGAGGAGGACGATTGCTTGCTTTCGGCACCTGAGCCAGGAAACGGGAGAGGAGATAACTTTAGCTCATGTGATGAGCCTTTATTCCCCCAAAATCTTCCGTGGGGGGATGATTAACTTCAGCAAGCGGGGCCACCATGCGCTACTGTCTAGCATGGATGATGATAACGACCACGGGTGGATGGAACGGTTAGTTTCAGTTTCCACCAGTGACATCATCCCGGCCTCGACTTCTTTCTTTCCAGAACTGTGGAACCGCACTCGTTAGTATATAGTCTGGTTTTTCCTTGTTAAAGATCCTTTCCTCGTCATTATTAACTCTCCTTCTATTTTCTGCCTCAGCGGCTCGATGGGTTCCCCCAGGGTTGGTTGAGGGGCCTGAACCAATAGGTTTAGAAGATTTTGGATGTTACCACGCTCGAAACCCGCTCGTGGAAAGAGATGTCCCTGAAATACAGGTGGAAGGCCAAAAATCATTGTAATTTTAACTCGTTATGTCCTTACCTTTTCTAATGAGAAAATTATCTGAATCCTTCCTTCTGTTGAATTTTGGTCTACTCCAAGGCTCAGTTGTTGTCCCCGAGGAGGACATTTTGGCTGATCCTGCTGATGCGGCGTGGCTTCTGCAAAAAGCTTTTTCATAGACAGTCATCTCCGGGCCTGCCTCTGGTGTAAGTGCTTCTTCTCGGAGTCCTTGGCTGGAGAACAAGCAACCAAAAGAAGGCATTCCTCTACGGCCGCAGGAAAAAATAAGAGGGCAAAGAATGATGCCCCCGATTCATCTCGGGAAGTCGTGGTGACGAGCCTTCCCCGAGCCAACCATTGATACCGTGATGATTGACGATGATGGAGAAGCTAGTGAGGAAGGAGCTTCTCTACAAAGAAGACGATGACCTTCCTCAACTCCACAGACCGCTCAATCCGTTGAGTTAGTTACGCCAGCCGAGGATGATGTCTCGGTGCTCTGGGGGAGAGTTAGTTACACCAGCCAAGGAGGAGCATTACTCTCTCGGTCTCCACCGGATGCAATTTGCTATCCCGGCCAGTGGAACTTGCTAACTATCTGAAGCCTTTAGCTTCAGAAAACGATTGGGAAACAATACAGGCTCTCTCGGGAGAGTGCTTGTTGAATAATGCCATGCACAGTGCCGCAGCGCTACATTCTTCACTTCCTTTGTTATTTCTTTTGCTTTTGCCTGAAAATATCCTAAGTTTGCATTTATTGCTCTGTAGCCAACTTTCTTGCTTCCGAGGGCCTCCAAAGATTGGTTCGGGAAAAGGAAGAACTTACCTCCGCACGGGATCAACTTTTGGCCGAGCGGGAGAAAACTGCCGCTCGCCTCTCAGAATTGGAAGCCAAAGCTACTGAGGTCGTTGTATTGGAGACTCGTTTATAGTAAAGCAAGCAAGAAACAAGATGAAGAGGAAACGAAAATGAAGAACCTGATGCTTTTGATTCTTCCGGTTCCGAAACTTCGGGAACTGAAGAGGAAACGGAAAGCGAAGATGTTGAAGGCCAAACTGACGAGAGCCAAAATATTGAGCCATCGGCGGATCTACCCACTTCCCCTGGGGTCACGGACACTTCTCTTCCTCCGGTTCCGGAGATGCATCAGTTTAGCTTCTCTTTTCTTTTTCCAACTTTTGTATCTGTGCCATTTGGCACGTTATTGTAAATAAAAACATCCTTTCGCTTAGGTAATTTATGTTGTTTTAACCTTTGCATTCTCTTCTTTTTGCCTAAGAGTTTTGCACAAGTATTACTATTTGCGTCTTATTATGTGAAGCCTTGTGTATTTTTCCCCGAAAGCATTTTGATTCCGGGAAAAAGTTCTACCAAAATCAACCCTTTAACATGAGGGTTTTCATAAGAGAGGGCCCTTTTATGTTTACGGTACTCTTGAAGAAGACGTCTCATGTTCATTACGGCACTAGTATTTGAAGTACTTGTTTAACTTTCAAATGATAAAATCAACTCATCGATCAGACAAGAAACAAGATGAAAAATAAAAGAACTTTATTTTATTCCTTCCATTTTCAAAAATTACATAAGCATTCGTTATGTTAAAGAGAAATTGTCATTTTATAGTGGCTAATTTCTATAACTTGTTTCTACGGGACTTGCCACGCAGTCCCCGGTTCCGATGACACAATTATGTTCCCATATTTCGTGTTCCGGTCGACGTGGCAATCATTGTTGTTGCATTCTCATATCATCCCCCCTCCCCTTCCCCAGTGTTCAAATGCGAAGAATGCGAATTGGAACACTGGGAATCTTGCACCTTCGAGGATCCCACTAATTTGCTAGACATTCTTTCGCTCGATAACAAACTTCACTTTCCCTTAGGAATTTATGCTACTTAGCAAAAGACTATCTAACATTCCTCTAGTAGTTTGCACCTGTGAACGGTCGGGTACCTTTTGTTTTATAGCAAACTTATTTTCCTGGTGGGAATTTTTCTATAGAGCCAAAGATTATCTAACAATACCAGAGTGGTTTTTTTCTTGTGTGCCTTGCTATTAAAGGTCTTATTGCTGCCGTTGAAACTTTCTTCGTAGTATGCTTTCCGTTGCTGCCTCATTAAAAACCTTGCCAGAAAAATCCAATTGGGACAAAAACTGGATGAAGGGAAAAAGAATGCAGCGTATACTTCCAGTACAAACAATGTTTGTCATCAATAATATATCTTGAGGTGTGTCACATTCCAATTGCTTGACAAATTTTCTCCATTTTGATTCTCTAACTCGTATGAATCTTTCCCGGTGACAGCTGAAACCCGGTAGGGGCCTTCCCAAGTTAGGCCTAACTTCCCTGCGTTGAGTTCCCGAATGAATTGAGTTACTTTCCTTAAAACCAAATCTCCCACTTTAAAGTACGAAGATTGGCCCTTCGGTCGTAATATCTTTCCATTCTCTGCCTTTGTGTCGCCATCCTTATATGTGCCAAGTCCCTATGCTCATCGAGTAACTCCAAGTTGACCAACATCGCTTCATTATTCGCTTCTTCGCTTGACTGGAAATACCTTAAGGTAGGTTCCCTTACTTCCACTGAAATTAAGGCTTCTGCTCCGTACACAAGGAAAAGGGAGTTCTCCCCATGCTCGATTTGGTCGTCGTTCGATATGCCCATAAAACTCTGCTTAGTTCCTCAGGCCATTTACCTTTAGCCGCTTCTAACCTTTTCTTGAGGTTTTGTATAATCACCTTGTTCGTTGACTCCGCTTGACCATTTGCGCTCGGATGATAGGTTGAAGATGTGATACTCTTATTTTCAAATCTGCAAGGAACTTTGTGATCTTTGCACCGAAATATTGCAGCCCATTGTCGCATGCTATCTCTTTTGGTATTCCGAACCTACAAATTACTTTTTCTCAAAAGAAATCCACCACTTCGTGTTCGCCGATCTTCTGATAAGGACCTGCTTCCACCCACTTAGAAAAATAATTAGTTAAAATCAAAAGAAATCTTACCTTACCGGGAGCCGGCGGCAACGGTTCGACGATGTCTATCCCCCACTGCATGAATGGCTGCGGAGACAGGACTGGATGTAGTGGTTTCGCCGGTTGATGTACTAGCAGTGTGTAGAGTTATCCCTTATCGCATATTTGTATGAAAGCTTTGGCGTCTTGTTCCATGTGGGGCCAATAATATCCTGCGCTTACCAATTTTAACACTAAGAAATCTGCGCCCGAATGGTTTTCGCATATCCCTTCATGGACCTTTCGCATAACGTAATTTTCTTCGGATGCTCCCAAACATTGGGCTAGCGGGCCTTGGAAATATTTTTTGTACAATTGTCCTCCTTTAGAGATATACTATGTTGCTTTGACATGCAGCGCCCAAGATGCCTTGGAATCTTTGGGAAATTTCCCGTGCTCAAGATAATTGATGATCTCATTCCTCCAGTCCCAGACTAAATTAGTAGTATTTACCTATTAATAACTATCTGCATCCAGGATCAATTTCATCAGTTGTACTACCGTCCCAGACTCTGATCCCTTCATTTCCGTTGATGAGTCGAGGTTAGCTAGTGCATTCGCTTCCACATTTTCTTCCCTCGGGATGTGAGTAATCGACCACTCCCGAAACTGAGCCAGCAGAGCTTGAACTTTCACCACGTATTGTTGAATGTGCTCTTCTTAATTTACCACCAGCTGTGAGTCGCACTTGATTTCTATGACCTCAAAATCTAGTCCCGGGGCAGTTCGAGTCCTGCAATCAAAGCCTCATACTCAGCTTCATTGTTAGTTAAAGGGACCATTTTGATGGCTTACCTTAGGGTTTCTCCCGAAGGCATGGTTAGTACTATGCCAAGCCCAGACCCTTTTACGTTGGAGGCTCCATCTATAAATAAGGTCCAATTTCCCGATGTCGATTCTGACACATGACTGCCTCTTTGGTTGCTAGAGGCAGCAATCCCGGACTGAAATCGGCCACAAAGTCAGACAAGACTTGTGACTTAATCGCAGTCCTTGGTTTATATTCTATGTCAAATTCACTCATTTCGACAGCCTATTTGCCCAGATTACCCGAGAGTTCGGGTTTGTGAAGGATATTTCGCAGGGGAAATGTGGTCACCACATCTATCGGGTGACATTTGAAGTAAGGCCTCAGCTTCTGAGTGGCGACTACGAGAGCTAAGGCTAGCTTCTCCAAGTGCGGGTAGCGAGTTTCTGTTCCCGTTAAAATTTTACTAACGTAATAAATGGGAGATTGCGTACCTTCGTCCTCTCATACCAAAACTGCACTTACCACTACTTTTGAAACTGCGAGGTATACCAACAATGTTTCTCCTTCCATTAATTTTGAAAAGTAATGGAGGGCTTGACAAGTACCTTTTCAAATCTCTTAGAGCATGCTGGCATTCCGGGGTCCATTCGAAGTTGTTTTTATTTATGAGCAGTGCGAAGAAACGGTGGTATTTCTCTGATGACCGAGAAATGAATCTGCTCAAGGCTGCCAATCTCCTTGTGAGGCTTTGGACTTCCTTCACACTTGATAGCTAGTCTGGGATATCTTCAATGGCCTTGATCTTTTCAGGGTTTACTTCAATCCCCCTTTGTGATACCAGAAATCCTAGGAACTTACCGAAGCTGACCTCGAACGCACACTTCTCGAGGTTAAGCTTCATGTTATGCTTCCTTAGGATGTCAAAGGTTTCTTAAAGATGCTTAAGGTGATCACCTGCATTCAAAGACTTAACGAGCATATCGTCTATATAAACTTCACAGTTTTCCCTATTTTCTTTTCAAACATCTTGTTTACGATCCGCTAATAAGTGGCTCCGGCGTTCTTCAACCCGAAAGGCATCACGTTATAGCAATATGTGCTGAAATTCATTATAAATGAAGTCTTTTCCTGATCCTCCGATTCATCTTAATTTTGTTGTACCCGGAAGAAGCACCCAGGAAACTAACTCATGCCCGGTCATCGCATCAATCATTTGATTGATGTTTGGCAGTGGGAAGGAGTCTTTCGGGCAAACCTTATTCAACTCCTTGTAATCTATACACATGCAAAATTTATTGTTCTTCATAGGAACTACTACTATATTAGCTAGCCAGTCTGGATACTTTACCTCTCAGATCGAACTGATATCGAGTAAGTGAGTTATCTCTTCTTTGACGAATTTATTCCTAGCCTCCGCAATAGAGAGTTTCTTTTGTCTTGCCGTAGGGATGTTGGGATCCAAACTCAGCTTGTGTATGGCCACCTCCGTTGGGATACCTGTCATGTCTGCATGCGACCAAGCAAAACAATCGGCATTAGATTTAAGAAATTCAATAAAGCCAGACTTGAGCTCGGGGTGCAGTCTTGTCCCCAAGTAGAATTTCCTTTCTAAGAACTCTTCAAACAATGCAATCGCTCGAGCTCTTCCTCCATGTATTTTGTTGTATCCGTCTCTTCTGGTACCTAAAAATACCTTGGCTCATGATAAGATTCCGACGTTTCTACCCCCGGGCTAACTTCATTCGATTCAGGAGCCGGCACCGGTTCCTATAGTTGCTATGCCGCGTGTTCCTTCCCTTTTCTGGTGGATATCGAAATCGCATTCATCTCCCTTGCCGACGGTTGGTTTCCCCTTATCTATTTAATTCTTTCGAGTGTTAGAAATTTCAGCAATTGATGATACATTGACGGTACAGCTCTCATCTCGTGCAACCATGGTCTTCCTAGAATAATATTATATCCCATGTCACCATCCATCACTTCAAAAAGATTCGTTTGCATCACCCCTTCAGCATTCGTGGGCAACAAACTCTCTCCTTAGGTTGTCACGCTCGCAAAGTTGAATCCGGCGAGGAGTTTTGTGGCTGGAATGATGCTTCCGGTGAGTTTAGCTTGCACCAATACTCTCCATTGTATGATATTGGCTGAACTTCGTGGATCCACTAGAACATGTTTGATTTTAAAGTCTAGCATATTTAAACAAATTACCGATGTGTCATTGTGCGGTAGCAACAATCCGTCTGCGTCTTCCTCCATGAAAGTGATGTCGTCTTCAGCAACTTCCTGGAGTCTCTTGCTATGGGTTGTCGATATTTTCGTCTTTTTTACTGCCGAGAAGGTGACCCCGTTTATTTCTTTCCTCCCGAAGATCATGTTGATCGTCTAGCGCGGAGGATCTTTTCCTGCTTTCGAGGGTTCCGCGTTATCCCGGTTGCGACCGTAGTTGTTCTTGGCCCGGTCACTTAAGAATTCTCTGAGATACCCATTCTTCAACAGTGTCGCCACTTCTTCACCGAGATGTCAGCAATCCCCAGTCCGGTGGCCATTCGTCCTATGGTTATTCACACCACAAGTTGGGATCCCTCTGGTTGGGATCAGATCTCATCGATTTCGGGAACCATGCTTCTTTGATGTTTCTCATAGCTGACACCAACTCTACTACATTGACGTCGAAATTGTATTCTGACAGCCTGGGGTAGGAAGGATCCCGCGTACCTGACGCTTCCTCGTCCTGCAATGATCTATTGTTCCGACCGCAACTAGTCTTTCTGTCAATGGAGAACTTTTCGGCTAACCGGAAGCCTCTGCCGCAGCCATCGGTTTATTCGTATGGCAAAAATCGACCCCTTGAAGACCATTTATCCGTTTCAAAATTGTCTTTTGATTTTCTCTATTCTTTTCTCGTCCTTTTGTCGACGACGAGAAGCCAACCTGATCATATTCGATCCTTATCTTCGACTCGTACCAGTTGTGGACATGCGCACAAGTCGTTGCTTGAAACTCAAGCAAGCTTTCCTTCAATTTCTGGGAAGCATCTAAACTTCTCGGATTCAGACCCTTGGTGAATGCTTAAGCCGCCCACTCATCCGGAACAGCCGGGAGCAACATTCTCTCCTTTTGGAACCAGGTAACAAACTCTCGCAGCAACTCAGATTCTTCTTGTGCAATTCTGAATATGTCAGTCTTTTGGGCCTGCACTTTTCTGACCCCAGCATGAACCTTAATAAATGAATCTGCGAGCATCTCAAAGGAATCTATGGAATGATCGGGTAACAGCGAATACCACGTTATGGCTCCTCGCGTGAGAGTCTCTCCAAATTTCTTCAGCAAAACAGATTCAATCTCGTGAGGAGCTAAATCATTCCCCTTGACCGCAGTTCCATAGGTGGTAATATGCTCCTGAGGGTTTGAAGTTCCATCAATCTTTGGCACGTCGGGCATTTTAAACTGCTTCGGGATTAATTCTGGTGTCCCGTTTGGTTTGTACGGCAACTGAGTATACTTCTTTGAGTCTGGACCTTTCAGCACCGGTGGTGCACCCCGGATTTGGTCCATGCAGGTGTTCACTTCCCTCATAAACTATAAGAGTTCATTCTTGAAGGCATCATTTTTGTTATTGGGGCCGAATTTGACCCCCCCCCCCCCCCCCCC
>MCJB01051208.1:0-60525 GCA_002018475.1 Nicotiana obtusifolia | reverse complement strand
CCCCCCAGCCCCATAGGAGCCAACCTCGGCCCTCGGGGTGTTGTTGTCGACCTTCCGTGTTGTCTGATTCGCGGGAGCGCCGGGAGGAACTGGACCTCGTCTATTCGAGTTATTTGAAGCCCCCGACAACGCCTGCGTCAACTCCCATCATAACCTTATCCTGCCGTGTGAAGTGGCCTAGAATGATAGCTTGTTGTTCTTGTAGGACCCTTACTGCATCAACAACATGCTCCTCTTCATCCTCATGGGGAGTTGCCTCCCGAACATGTCCTGGGTACCGCCTGTCGTGGACCGGCGTGGCATCGCTTCCCTCATTGCGGGTGTCACTGTCCGAATCCTTGAGATGAAGTTGTTCTCCTTGTTAACACCATTATATGTCATTTATTATGATTTTTTTCTAAGACTAATAATGCAAACACGTTAATAAAAAAGGCAAGGATCAACTTAATTACACGACTGTCTAAGCCCCACGGTGGGCGCCAAAATATTTACTTGTAAAATGGTACAGTTGAATTTATACGTGATTTCTAGACAAGTGACTTAATTTGATCAATTAAAAAATTACAAAATACTTAACCTTGAAATGAAGATAAAATCACGAAAAATAGTAATTCGGGGGCAGAGCTTCCGGGCGCAATGGTGATAAAACCAAGGAACAAGAAAGTAAAATTGTATAAAGCTTTTAATCGATTATAGCATAAGTTTGCTAGAAAAGTCGTCTCCTTTATAATGATACCAGAGCTTATTATTTATAGTTGCACCTAGGGAACAAGGTCCTAGTATCATGCACTTTTTTCATGTCAATTATGAGGGTCATTAAAGAAAGTGTAACGGTGAGCATAAATGACAAATTCTCTATAAGGGGCAACGCACTAAATACTGTGAAATATTCTTCATTAAATGCCACGGGGTGGAGGGTATTTATTGTGTCTTTACAAGATCTATTCTTTCCGGTGACAGATTGGACAATTGCCTTCGGTTTTAGCTATCCCCCGCCTTAGGTTCCATGTGTCCTTCTTTTGGACGGCCACGTGACATAGCATATTTTATCCTATACAATCTTGAAATTATTCCATGCTTCTACAAGAGTGTTAAATTGTATGTTTAACTTATTGTAATTAGATAATGGTGACTTTCATTGCACTCATATTCATCAATCAAATGCTTGATGGACTAATTTTTATAGTAGACGTTAAAGTTTGTAATTATGGTATATTTGCGGGCTGAAGATGTGATATCTTATTAAGTGGAATATGATGAACCTGATTAATTAAATGTTAGAATAACAACACCATTTAAGAAAGCATGATTAAGGCTATAATAAACACCTTCACATTTACTTTGATTTTCGTATTCTTCAACGTTATGAGGAGTAGCATTGTCCTTCAATAATAGAATCTTGTAATTTTCATCTATCATTGAGAGTATGTATTACTTGAAAATTCCACGAGTCATATATGCTTTCTTGTTATAAAAATAATTGATATGGTGGGAAGAGGCCATGTCGACATTCTTATAGTAACGAAGCTTAGCAATAATTTCAATCACCAGATATTTTAATTTTTCTATCCATGCAATATAATAAGTATGAAAAAATAATTTGGTATGTTTTTTTTTATTTTTATGTTCAAAGATTTGACTTTTATCTAAAAAATCAATTAACTAAACCGAAGCATTTGAACTTTAAAAAATTCAAACAAAGTAAATTTAATTTATAAAAATGGTATCTTACTCAGAGCATTGCATGTTAAGATTAGGGTGATTCTGGAGCCACACAATCTTTTATTACTTATTTGAAATTTAGGGTGGAGAATAGGAATGTCTTGGATAGAAGCACTCTCAGCCTCACCATATAAATGGTAAGACTTGATGGCAAGTCGCTGATTGAAGCATAAGAGGCACCCACGAAAGGCAGATATTTCTTTTTCTCTAGCGTGTTAATACCTATAACTTTATACAAAATCAAAAGCTTTTGTGGTGATGATTACATCTATCAAGATGATATGATTTTCCCTCCCTTGACTAAACCAAATATTTTCTACTTTATCGATATGTATATTCTTGAGCGATTAGTTTCTATATGAATAAAATATGTGACGACCCGATAGGTCGGTTTAAGCACTAGCCCATATTTTTGTATTATGAGGCCTCCGTTAGCTTCGCTTGATATTTTTTTGGTTTGCATGCATAGTCCGTGTCACTTTTTGAAAAGTTTTTATGTGAAAATTTGAAGAAAACATGATTTTTAGCTTTAAAAATAATTTGAGTTGACGACTGTCAATATTTTGTGAAAACAACATCAGATCGATATTTTGACAATTTCAATAGGTTCCTACCGCGATTTTGGACTTGGGCGTATGCCTGGAATTGAAATCGGAGATCCCTAGATTGATTTGACTCATTTTGCCGAAAGCTAGCATTTTGAAAATTTGGAAATTTACTAAGTTTGATCGTAATTTGACTTCATGGCTATCGGGTCCGGATTTTGATGTTGAAACTTGGTATAGGTGTGTATTACTATTTGAAACTTGTCTGCAAAATTTGGTGCAATTCGGAATTGGTTTGACATGATTCGGACGCTTAAATGTGATCCTAGTTGTTCTTGAGTTCCCTTTAAAATTTAATTCATCTTGATGCTTGATTTGTAGATTTAGATTTTATTTTGGTGATTTGATCATGCTAGCGAGTTCATATGTTATTATTACACTTGTGTGCATGGTTAGTTTGGAGTCCGATGGGCTCAGATGAGTTTCGGACGCGTTTCAGAAGCGTTTTGGATTACTTGAACTACTAGTGCATTGAACACTTCTGGTGTCTGATGCAGATCTCGCATTTTCAAGGTCATTGCGAGCCTCTCTTTTATGGACAAATATTCATAATTACGAGCGGGGCCTGGGATTGGGTAACCTGGCATTTGCGCGGAAATTATTCGCAATTGCAAACAGCACAGGATCTGTAATCAATTGGAGGGTTTATGTATGAGACACGCTCTATTACTGAATCAATTGGAGGGTTTATGTCTGAGATACGCTCTGTTCCTTTAGTTTCGGACTGTAGAAGTTTGTTCCGAATTTGACAATTGATCATATGTGTCATGGATAGGGTTATTGTGGATCTTTGGAAGGTTATCAGCCTATTTTGGGATGATCGGAATTGACTTGGGGGTCCCTTGGTATACCTAATGTGAATGTATATTCTACACCAGATTATATGGTTATTTGGCATAGCATTACTTATGGATGAGTCTCCGGGCGTTAGTTATTATTCCTGTCAGCATCTATTCCATGTATTACTCTATTATGCGATGTGGGTGGTCAGACGGCTTGAGTATTCACGCGTGTGCGATGATCCAGCGTAGCTTGTGATATTGCATGAGCGATATAGCATTCTAGATGTAGGTTGTTTGATGCACCTTAGTCGTGCTTGGCCTTTATAGCGCATGACGCTATCCGTCTCCCCAGGGTTGCGTTTATGCACTTGGCATGCTTGTGGTCAATATTCGGGAATTTCATGGGTATGAGTAGTTTGGCTCGATAGGTATTTCCTTATTAATTGTTATGTGTGGATTGGGTGGTTGCCGCCACGAGTATGATGTTCGGATCGGGTTGCGCCCGCAACAGTATCGTGTTGGGTATAGTTCCTTGTATGTACCTTGTGTGTTCTGTTTCTCATCTTTGTAGTATTTGGTTGGTTTTCCTATTCGTTACGTGAGCTGGTTAGTTCCTCACTAGAGTTTGCTTTCCCTTATTAGACATATTCGAATTATGGCTTGTTGGCGCATTGATGACGTCGTATGAGAACTTAGTTAGTATTCGAGGTCGCTTTCTGCACGAGCAGCTTGTACTGGGTGAGACGAGGTTATTGGACCTGATATCAGTGCGATCGGATTTATGTAATGTATATTAAAGATAAAATGTCACTAATCAATTTAGAATGAGGAAATGATCCTTGGCAAGCGGAGTGACTCCATGATTTATTAATTTGGCAGATGGTTATCAGTTTCTACGCATCGCTTTCATCGTTGCAGTATTTCGAGGGTTGGATCAGGGCTTCAATGTGTTATGAGGCATATTACGGACATCGAGTTTGTGAAATTACAGCTATTGTGGTTGGCGGAAGTTTTTATGGGCAAAGGAACTTTGTGGTGCATTGTGTGGTTACAATATGGGTGCAAGCTCATGTTTTTGTTCAACGTGTTGAGATGGATACAGTGTTCTTATGTTAGAATCAGACCTGGTAGAGAATTCTGGATGTTGGAATATGGTTCTAAGGCTTGTGGGCTAAGGTAGTAGGAAGGATCTTCAGTCTGGCTCCAGCTAATGTGCTCATATGGGTTTTGGTGGCACGGGTAGGTGAACGAGGTATTAAACAGTGATCTTGGGAAATTCTGCAGCGATTATTGGCACGTGCGAGGACGAACGTATATTCAAGTGGGGAAGAATATAATGACCCGACCGGTCATTTTAAGCTCTAGCATGTCGTTCGATGGTTTGAGACCTTTAGTAGATTCACTTCATGTATTATGACTTGCACATTTAGTCAGATTTGAATTCCGGCAAGTTCGAAGTTGATTTGGAAGGAAAATTCTCAATTCGGAAGCTTTAAGTTGGAAGAGTTGACCAAGGTTTGACTTTTGAGTAAACGACCTCGGAATCAAAATTTGAAGGTTCCAATAGGTTCATATGATAATTCTGGACTTCGGCGTATGTTCAGATTGGGTATCGGATGCTCCAGGAGCATTTCGGTGTTTATTGTGGAAAGTTAGCATTTTTAAGGTTTTAGAATTTGCTAAGTTTGAGTTGAAGTGGACTTTGGCTTTATCGATGTCCGTTTGGGATTCGGGCCTTGTAATAGGTTCGTATTATGATTTATCAATGTTTGGCGTCATTACTGAATGTTTAGATATGATTCGGACGCGTTCGTCAAAGTTTAACAGTTAGAAAGTTTAAAGAAAGGTTTTGATCGTCGCTTTGTAGTTTTAATGTTGTTCAGTGTGATATGGAGCCTCGAGCAGGTTGGATTGGACGGGATCTCTGGGGCCTCAGGTGTGTTTCGGGATGGCTTCGGACAAATTCGCCTTGTTTTATAGTTGTTGGTTTCTAGTGTTCCTGGTAAGCATCGCGATTGCGAGTAAAGGAACGCGATCGTGAAGAGTAGTTGGAGCTTGGGAGGAATTTGTGCATCGCGAATGCGGTAGAGGCATCACGAACGCAGAGAAGGGTCTGGGAATAACCTACCCGAATGCGACTGGGAGTCGCGAACGCGAAAAAGGATGGGGAGCTAAGGCCTGGCAGGCGTTAAGGCTTCGCGAACGCGACACGTGGCCCACGAACAAGAAGGGCAGAAATCATAAGCCTTCTCGAACATGACATTGTTACAACCCGTAAAATTCGTATGTTAGATTTCGTGGTAAGATAGTTTACATATAAGAGCCTAAGAACCAGAAAAGAGTTAAAAAGACAAGAAAAAGGACAACAGGTGTCGCAAAGTATGGAATGCTATCGCATAACCCACATGTGAGCCGCATTATTACATGCTGAGATCGCAGAACAAGGCAGAGTCTTGGGCTAGGACTAATGTTAGAAATGCGGTCGACTATGCGATTGCATTTCTTGTATGCGAACCGCATTTTGAACATAAGGTATCGCAGACTGGAATAGAGTTCTAGGCAGAAATCTATGTCAAGAATACAGTCCAGAATGTGATCGCATTTCCTACATGTGAGCCGCAAATCTGTCTTTCTGTGTCGCAGAGTAACAGATTTCTGAGCCACGGTTCGCGTCCAAAATGCGAACCGCATGTTGATTATGCGACGAGAATGCTATCGCAAATCTGTAGGCGTCAGATACGTGTGTCGCTTATCTCCTGACCTATAAAAGGGGCCTAGACCAATTCTTTCTTCATTTTTTGAAACTCAAACCCAATAGAAGGACCACTAGCGACCCCTCTCAAAGTCCCACATAAACTTTAACCAATTTATTCTCCTTTCAAGTTCTAAATTGGAGAAAAGATCTAGAAATTGAAGAATTGGAGAAAGCCCTAGCTGATTTTTCTCCTTCTGCAAGCCCTAATTGAAGAGTAAGACCTAGAAGTTGAAAGACCAAGGAGAAGGGCTGAGATATTCCACATGCAAGGTAAGTCACCACCCTCTTTCATGCATTCTTTTACTAAGAATTCTTGGAAACTCGTTTTATGCATAATGTGAGCCCTAGGTTGAAGTCAATCACTGAAAATTGACCGGGTTGTAATTGTTTTGGGTTGCATGTCTTACTACCATTGTTGTGGAGTTTTGGAGGAAGAAGGGTGTGGAGAAACACCATGTAAATTTAGGGCTGAAGTTGATTATAACCATAACGTTTAGAGAATAACGATAAGATCGTTCTTTCATTTTAGACTAAGGAAATTATAACTGCGCGAAGCTTGAAATTGACGCAGAGAATACCAAGTATGTAAGACCATCCCTTTCTTTCTTTTGCACGACTCCGTCTATATACGATACAATGAACAAGCCCCCAAAAGATACTCTACTCTTAGAAGATAGGAGTGCTTATGTTGTTTCCCCTCTTATGGGAGGATTGATATATTATTGTTTCTTCGACCTTACGTCACCTTGATAGTATGATTCATATGAGTCCAGCATGCATTATCTATTTTACTTTACCGCGCTGCGCTATAGTCAGCCGGACAGGCGCCTATTGTGCAAATATATGTTTTACTCTATTTAGTCGCGCTATAGACGACAGCTATTTTACTTTACCACGCCGCGCTATAGTCGGCCGGGCAGGCACCTATTGTGCAACCGCTGATCAGTTGGGTATGATGATGAGGAGGCCCACATAGGCGTATGTATATGATGATGATGAGGCCCACAAAGGCGTATATATGTATAAGATAATTTTTAAAGGATATATATAAATATATATATATATATATATATATATATATATGCATATGCACGTCAGGCATGACATGGTTAGTCGCCCTCAGAGGCATTCAGATGGTACAGGTTGTATGTTTCTTATCCTGATGCTTATTATTATTCTTACATTATGTTTCCTGTCTTATATACTCAGTACATTATCCGTACTGACGTCCTTTATTTGTAGATGCTGCATGTCGTGCTGCAGGTCCAGGCAGACATATAGACGAGGCTCCCCCACCGCAGTAGGCTATCCAGTTCAGCAGATATTGGCGAGATCCCTCCTTCGGACTTGCCATAGTCTTGGTATGCATTTTGGTTATAGGAATTATGGGCATGTCGGGCCCTATTCCGATACAGGTTGCATCATGTATGTTCTTATAGAGGCTCATAGACGAGTGTTGGGTTATGTATAGACAATAGACAATGGGTTGACTTATATATAGTTGAATTGCCTCGTCGGCAAACATATGTATTTTGTTGTATGGTTTTGCATTGCAGCCTTGTTGGTCATATTATGTATATAAGTATGTTCATATCATGGTATGATATTTTAGTTAATTATGATTATCGTTCGAGATTGTATGTGTATGACAAGACTTATAGATAATAAGGAAAGCTAGATGAAGGGTACGCCGGTGCCCGTTGAGTAGGGTCCAGTGCCAGTCGCGGTCCTCCGGTCGGGTCGTGACAAACTTGGTGTCAGAGCAGGTCGTGTCCTAGGGATTGTCTATGAGCCGTGTCTAGTAGAGTCCTGAGTATGGGTGTGTAGCGCGCCACATTTTATAATCAGGAGGCTGCCTGACATTTAGGAATGTTGCCTTCTTTCTAAATCTAGATCGTGCGTAGAGCTGAATCGTAAGTGTTTGTCTCTAATATTCGCCTTGTTTTTCTACAGCGATGCCTTCGACTAGGAAGCAAGCAAATAGTAGACGATTCGATACAGATGCGGTAGAGGGTACCAGTCAGGTGCCCCAAGCTAGAGAAGGCCAAAGTGAGCCTCAGAGTGAGATGCCATCTCGGACCTCATCTACTCCTCCTTCCCCAGAGGATATTAGAAGCCACCCAGCATCTCCAGTCCCTTTATCTGGTGCTACAGACCAGGACTTGCGGACTGCGGTATAGTTGTTGACTAGCTTGGTAGCTTCTCAGACTCAGAGGCAGAACACCGATGCTACTGATGGACCGGTTAGTACGAGAGTTCGAGATTTTATTAATCTAAATCCTCCAGTGTTTACCGGGTCTGATCCTAAGGAGGACCCGCAGACTTTTATTGATCAGATACATCGCACACTATGGGTTATGCATGCTAGTGATACGGAGGCAGTAGAATTGGCTTCTTATCGGTTGCGGGATTTAGCAGTTTTCTGGTATGATAGTTGGGAAAAATCTAGGGGTTCAAATGCTCCCCCACCTGTGTGGAATGAATTTTCTGAGGCATTTCTTCGTCACTACCTGCCAGTTGAGGTACGACGAGCCAGAGCTGATAAATTCTTGAACCTCAGACAAGGTAACATGAGTGTGCGGGAGTACAGCATGCAGTTTGATTCTTTGGCAAGGTATGCTCCTCACATGGTGGCCGAGATGGGTGATAGGGTTCATTTGTTTATGAATGGATTGGGACCACATTTGATAAATGAGTGCTTCGACGACAGCACCCTTGATAGAGGGCATGGATATTTCTCGTATTCAGGATACGCCCAGACATTAGAGGATCGTAAGCGCCAGCAAAGGGCAGACAGGGAGCAGGATAGGGGCCAGCATAAGAAGACGAGATTCGAAAGGTATTCTGGTGACTTCAGAAGTAGTGGCAGGCCCTAGTTTTTGAGGAGTTCAGCACCACCTATAACTAGTGCTCCTCCACAGTTCCAGAGACCTCGGTATGGTTGACCTACCCATTCAAGTCCAGGACAGAGTTCGCGGGCATCAGGCTCGCAACATCATAGGGATACTAGCCAAACGAGACCCCTAACACCACATTGTGGTCAGTGTGGCAGGGCCCATTCTAGGCTATGCCGTCGAGGTTCTGATGCATGTTATTTTTGCAGACAGCCTGGTCATATGATGCGGGATTTTCCTAACAGAGGAGGTGGTGGTATGGCTCAGCCGATTGGATCTGTGTCTGGTACTTCCTCATCAATTCGACCTCATGCACGGGGTCTCCAGTAGCCAGCAGGTTGTGGTAGAGGTAGGGGTGCAGTGTCGAGTTCGAGCGGTATTCAAAATCGAATATATGCTCTAGCAGGTCGACAGGATCTTGAGTCATCTCTGGATGTCGTTACAGGTATATTATCAGTGCTTTCTTATGATGTATATGCATTGATCGATCCTGGATCCACATTATCATATGTTACACCCCTTGTGGCTGATAAGTTTTATGTTGAACTTGAATTAATAAGCAAACCCTTCATGGTATCTACTCCGATAGGAGATTCCGTGGTTGTCAAGAGAGTATATAGAGGTTGCACCTTAACGATTTGTAGTCATCAAACCTCGGCAAATTTGTTTGAATTAGAAATGGTTGATTTCAATGTAATAATGGGAATGGATTGGTTGGCTTCATGTTATGCAAATGTTGACTGTCGTACAAAGACGGTTAGATTTCAATTTCCTGGTGAATCCATCCTTGAATGGAAAGGGTACGCCGAAAGGTAGGTTTATCTCCTATCTTAAGGCAAGGAAGATGATCTCCAAGGATTATATCTACCATCTCGTTCGCGTTATGGACGCGGAGGCGAAGTCGCCTACTCTACAATCAATTCCCGTAGTCAATGAATTTCCAGATGTCTTTCCATATGAACTCCCAGGTCTTCCTCCTGAAAGGGAGATTGAGTTTGGCATTGATTTGTTGCCTGATACTCACGCGATTTCTATCCCTCCATACAGAATGGCCCCAGCAGAGTTGCGAGAGTTGAAAGTGCAGTTGAAAGACTTGCTGGATAAGGGCTTTATTAGGCCTAGCACTTCACCTTGGGGTGCGCCAGTCTTGTTCGTGCGGAAGAAAGACGAGTCGTTGAGGATGTGTATGATTATCGACAGCTGAATAAGGTTACCATAAAGAATAAATACCCACTTCCAAGGATTGACGACCTATTTGACTAACTTCAGGGTGCCAAATATTTTTCCAAAATTGACCTACGTTCAGGGTATTTTCAGTTGAGAGTCAAGGAGAAGGATATTCCGAACACAGCCTTTAGGACAAGATATGGGCATTTTGAGTTTCTAGTATTGTAGTTCGGGCTAACAAATGCCCCGGCAGCTTTTATGGATCTCATGAATACTGTATTCAGGCCCTATCTTGATGTGTTCGTGGTTGTATTCATTGATGATATCCTGGTGTATTCTCATTCAGAGGAAGAACATACGGGTCATTTGTGGATTGTATTACAGACCCTTCGGGATCACAAGTTATATGCGAAGTTCTCCAAATGTGAATTTTGGCTGAACTCAGTAGCATTCCTAGGCCATGTGATATATGACGAGGGTATTAGTGTCGACACTCAGAAGATCGATGCAGTGAAGAGTTGGCCAAGACCCACAACACCGTCAGAAGTACGCAGTTTTCTAGGGCTAGCAGGATATTATCGGAGGTTCGTATAAGGGTTTTCCTCTATTATCGAAGGCTACCAAATTCCAATGGTCCGACAATTGTGAACGTAGTTTCCAGGAGCTGAAGAATCGGTTAATCTCCGCACCAGTGCTTACTCTTTCAGAAGGAACAGAAGGGTATGTGGTATATTATGATGCTTCAGGTATAGATTTGGGATGCGTATTGATGCAACATGGAAAGGTGATTGCTTACGCATCAAGGCAACTGAAGAAGCATGAAAAGAATTATCCAACACATGACTTAGAATTGGCCGCAGTAGTATATGCCTTAAAAATATAGCGGCACTACTTATACGGCGTCCATGTTGACATCTACACGGATCACAAGAGTTTGCAATATATCTTCAGTCAGAAGGAGTTGAACTTGAGACAACGACGTTTGCTCGAATTACTGAAAGACTACGACGTCGAGATATTGTATCATCCGGGTAAAGCCAATGTTGTGGCAGACGCCCTCAGTCGTAAGTCAATGGGAAGCTTAGTGCACAATGAAGCAGGTAAATGGGGTTTAACTAAAGAACTTCACTGGCTAGCCAACGTGAGAATTAGATTATTAGACTCCAAGGACGGAGGTGTTGTTGTACATAATACATCAGAATCATCCTTGGTAGCCGAGGTAAAAGCACGGCAATATGAAGATCCCACCTTGGTACGATTGAGAGAGGGCATTCAGCAGGGTAAGATTTCAACTTTTGAGATCAGAGGGGATGGAACACTGATATGCCAAGGCCGATTATGTGTGCCTAATGTGGCGGGGTTGCGAGTGAAGATTATGAAGGAAGTTCATCAATCCCGATATTCCATCCATCCCGGTTCGATAAAGATGTATCATGATGTCAAAGAGCAATATTGGTGAATAGCATGAAGAAGTCTGTTGCAAAGTTTGTAGCCCAGTGTCCCAATTGTCAACAGGTAAAGATAGAACATCAGAAACCCGGTGGATTGCTTCAGGATATAGAGATTCCGACCTGGAAATGGGAGGTGATTAATATAGAATTCATTATTGGATTACCTCGCTCTTATCATAAGTTTGACTCCATCTGGGTGATAGTTGACCGACTCACAACATGTGCCCATTTTCTGCCAGTCAAGACCACTTACACAGCTGAAGACTATGCAAAGCTGTATATCAAGGAGATTGTTAGACTTCATGGTGTGCCAGTGTCTATTATATCAGACCGAGGAGCTCAATTCACAGCTAATTTTTGGAGGTCTTTTCAGAAAGGTTTGGGCACGCAGGTGAATCTCAGCACAGCTTTTCATCCACAAACTGACGGACAGGCTGAACGTACCATTCAGACACTTGAAGATATGCTACGAGCATGTGTCTTGGATTTCAAGGGGGGTTGGGATGACCATCTTCCACTCATAGAATTTGCCTACAATAATAGCTACCACTCCAGTATTAAGATGGCCCCATACAAGGCACAATACGGGAGGAGATGTAGATCACCAATTGGATGGTTCGAACTCGGTGAAACTGAGTTATATGGACCAGATTTAATTCACCAAGCCATTGAGAAGGTGAAAGTAATACAGGAACGATTGAGGATGGCACAAAGAGGCAAAAGTCCTATTCTGACGTCCGACGTCGTGATCTAGAGTTTGAGGTTGGTGATTGGGTGTTCCTAAGAATCTCACCAATGAAGGGTGTCATGCGCTTCAGGAAGAAAGGAAAACTGAGTCCAAGGTATATCGGTCCGTACAAAGCCCTTCGACGAGTTGGACGTGTGGCTTACGAATTAGAATTGCCATCCGAATTAGAAATTGTCCATCCAGTATTCCATGTATCCATGCTGAGGAAATGTATCGAAGATCCTTCTCTGGTCGTCCCCATCGAAGATGTGCAGATTACAGAGGATCTAACATATGAAGGGGTGCTAGTGGTTATATTAGACCGGCAAGTCTGTAAGCTAAGAACAAAGGATGTAGCCTTCGTTAAGGTATTATGGAGGAACAAACATACGGAAGAAATGACATGGGAAGCAGAGGAAGAGATGAAGTCTAAGTATCCGTACCTGTTCCAGAATGGAGATAATGAGGATGCCGAAGGAACGCAGAGCCCACTGAAGGGAGAAACGTCCTTACGAGGTAAGTAATAACTTGATAATACTTTCTTAATGCAAAGTGATAATATGCTGGTAATATACATGTCCATAAGTTGCATACTCTTGTAAGACCGAACGTTATGTAAAATCCCCGTAGAAACTTACATTCGAGGACGAATGTTCCTAAGGGGGGGAGAGTGTTACACCCCATAAAATTCATATGTTAGATTTCGTGGTAAGATAGCTTACATATAAGAGCCTAAGAACCAGAAAAGAGTTAAAAAGACAAGAAAAAGGACAACAGGTGTCACAAAGTATAGAATGCTATCGCATAACCCACATGCGAGCCGCATTATTACATGCTGAGATCGCAGAACAAGGCGGAGTCTTGGTCTAGGACTAATGTAAGAAATGCGGTCGACTATGCGATCGCATTTCTTGTATGCGAACCGCATTTTGAACATAAGGTATCGCAGACTGGAATAGAGTTCTAGGCAGAAATCTATGTCCAGAATACGGTCCAGAATGCGATCGCATTTCCTACATGCGAGCTGCAAATCTGTCCTTCTGTGTCGCAGAGTGTAATAGATTTCTGAGCCACGGTTCGCGTCCAAAATGCGAACCGCATGTTGATTATGCGACGAGAATGCTATCGCAAATCTGTAGGTGTCAGACACGTGTGTCGCTTATCTCTTGACCTATAAAAGGGGCCTAGACCAATTCTTTCTTCATTTTATGAAACTCAAACCCAGTAGAAGGACCACCAGCGACCCCTCTCAAAGTCCCACACAAACTTTAACCAATTTCTTCTCCTTTCAAGTTCTAAATTGGAGAAAGGATCTAGAAATTGAAGAATTGGAGAAAACCCTAGCTGATTTTCCTCCTTTTGCAAGCCCTAATTGAAGAGTAAGACCTAGAAGTTGAAAGACCAAGGAGAAGGGCTGAGATATTCCACATGCAAGGTAAGTCACCACCCTCTTTCATGCATTCTTTTACTAAGAATTCTTGGAAACTCGTTTTATGCATAATGTGAGCCCTAGGTTGAAGTCAATCACTGAAAATTGACCGGGTTGTAATTGTTTTGGGTTGCATGTCTTACTACCATTGTTGTGGAGTTTTGGAGGAAGAAGGGTGTGGAGAAACACCATGTAAATTTAGGGCTGAAGTTGATTATAACCATAACGTTTAGAGAATAACGATAAGATCGTTCTTTCATTGTAGACTAAGGAAATTATAACTGTGCGAAGCTTGAAATTGACGCAAAGAATACCAGATATGTAAGACCATCCCTTTCTTCCTTTTGCATGACTCCGTCTATATACGATACAATGAACAGGCCCCCAAAAGATACTCTACTCTTAGAAGATAGGAGTGCTTATGTTGTTTCCCCTCTTATGGGAGGATTGAAATGTTATTGTTCCTTCGACCTTACGTCACCTTGATAGTATGATTCATATGAGTCCAGCATGCATTATCTATTTTACTTTAACGCGCCGTGCTATAGTCGGCCGGGCAGGCACCTATTGTGCAAATATATGTTTTACTCTATTTAGTCGCGCTATAGATGACAGCTATTTTACTTTACTGTGCCGCGCTATAGTCGGCCAGGCAGGCACCTATTGTGCAACCACTGATCAGTTGGGTATGATGATGAGGAGGCCCACATAGGCGTATGTATATTATGATGATGAGGCCCACAGAGGCGTATATATGTATAAGATAATTTTAAAAGGATATATATACATATATATATATATATATGTATATGCATATGCACGCCAGGCATGACATGGTTTGTCGCCCTCAGAGGCATTCAGATGGTACAGGTTATATGTTTCTTATCCTGATGTTTATTATTGTTCTTACATTATGTTTCCTGTCTTACATACTCAGTACATTATCCGTACTGACGTCCTTTATTTGTAGACGCTGCATGTCGTGCTGCAGGTCCAGGCAGACATATAGACGAGGCTCCCCCACCGCAGTAGGCTATCCAGTTCAGCAGATATTGGCGAGATTCCTCCTTCGGACTTGCCATAGTCTTGGTATGCATTTTGGTTATAGGCATTATGGGCATGTCGGGGCCCTGTTCCGATACAGGTTACATCATGTATGTTCTTGTAGAGGCTCATAGACGAGTGTTGGGTTATGTATAGACAATAGACAATGGGTTGACTTATGTACAGTTGAATTGCCTCGTCGGCAAACGTATGTATTTTGTTGTATGGTTTTGCAATGCAGCCTTGTTGGCCATATTATGTATATAAGTATGTTCATATCATGGTATAATATTTTAGTTCATTATGATTATCATTCGAGATTGTATATGTATGACAAGCCTCATAGATAATAAGGAAAGCTAGATGAAGGGTACGCCAGTGCCCGTTGAGTAGGGTCCGATGCCAGTCGCGGTCCTCCGGTCGGGTCGTGACAGACATGGAGGTCGCAAATGCGTAGAGTATTTCTGGGCAACAGTACATTTGGCCTTCGCGATCGCGAAGATGCTCCCGCGATCGCGAAAAGGAAAACTCCATCTTATTCAGTTATTATATCGTGTCTATTTTATATTGCAGATAGATGTTGTGATAGTGTTTTATTGTTCTAGTAGATGCTTATGTACTTGTGACACCGGCTTTTGGGATATTCTAGTTGATGTTATGATTTGCATAATATTGTCATCTTTTATTTTTACATCTTACTAACTATTTATTTACCTATGATTTTCAATGTGTTCCTTTACTTAGTAAAACTTATGATTTCAAACTAATAAAATGAACAAATATTTAGATGGTTCACTGTTGACTTGCCTAACGGCGACGTTGGGCGCCATCACGGCATACAGTGAGTTTTGGATCGTGACAGCTTGGTATTAGAGCACTAAGTTCATTTAGGTCTCACGAGTCATGAGCAAGTCTAGTAGAGTCTAGCGGATCGGTACAGGGACATCTGTACTTATCTTCGAGAGGCTACAGGGCTGTTAGGAAGAACTTCCCTTTCTGGATTCCTTGCTGTGCGATTTGATTTCGGTTGAAACTTATGTCTTTAGTTCATTCCTACTCATTCGAACACGATGTTGAGCACTTTCTATCAGCTGGGCATCGAGGAGTTATGGTGGTGCTACAGGTGTCTGCAGGATGTTTTCTCTTGCGTTATGAGGGCAGACTTCTATTGTTGCCTCGTGGAAGGTGTTCGGTTGCTTCAGTCCAATATGGTGTTGCCCACGGATTTAGGGCTATACACAGTGTATTATGATGATCATGCGTTGTTATCACGCAGTATTGATATGATCGGTAGGGCGTTTGCTTATGTGTTGCGGCAGTGAGTGCTTCAAGAGAATGGTTGTTTGGTTTGTGATTGGAAAGTTTGGCATTAAATTCCAGTGCAGGAGATGCAATTAGGCCAAGAATGTTCAGGTTTTGCTTAAAGGTGTAGCGAGATTTGACATCTTCGAACTTGGTGGAATTCTTGTTTCTGTTGTGGTGTCGTCGTCCTTGTTTGAATGCACTAAGGCTCGTTGGTATGATGGTCTTCATTTGTTTGTCTCTTGGGCACGGTGTTGTGAAATGGTACCTAAGAAGTAGCTATCGGAGATGACGGTGTGTTGCGACTTCATAATCGAAGCGGAGTTTCTAGTGTTGATGGTACAAAGTGGATGATCCCTGAAGTGGCTTCTGTACTTAGGGAGTACGAATGTGACGAGAAGGGGCTTGATCGGATGTAGGAAAATATGAATATTTAATTATCATTTTTGGATGCAATATGACTCCGAGTTTTAAACATATTGTTGGACTTTCGGTTGATGTTACTGAATGGACGGATTCTTACGGCTGGCGGATGCATATGGACTTAGGGAGATTAACTGATTTCATAATGGATATAATTATGGCATTGTCGTTGGGGGACGCTGATACGAGGTTACACAGGTGGGTTATCTCCTGTGAGAAGGTTCGGGATTACATGATTTCTGGTAAAAGTCCTATGAATAGTTCTACTTTCTATCCCGCATGAAGCAAGTATTACGATGTGGGCTTAGATTGCGTGAAGAAAAAGGTGCGACTATTAGGAGGTTGAGAATACGTTTGGGATTAGTAATTCGTGGCGTGTTATGATTAGTACAATAAGAGCCTGTGAGAAATTTGGCTGAGTAACAATGTGAGGTAATGGTAGCTAGGGGGTGAAGTCATAATGGGTCCTTGGGTTTTGTGATTTGTGGTTTAAAGCTAAGTGGGAGAGTCTACCGTCGATGATTGGGTTGCGTGATTATGTGCCTTTGCAGTTTCTGGCTAGCGGTACGTCGACGGATTTGTTATGACCGAGGAAGAGAACACCAAGGGTAATTCGAGCAAGGAATTTGAAAGATGTGTCCTACATTCCTTATTGATGTGTGCAGATTGTGAAATGATCCAGATTTGATATTTCTTTGCGAAGGTGATGTGCTAGGGAAGAGATTCATTTGATTTCTTCTTCTGGAGTGTTTGTGTGTTAGGGGAGCACTGTTGTTAGCTATATATTTGGAACCAGGTCATAGTGTTCGACTCTCAACGATGGTTCTAGTGGATTCAAGAATTAAAGTACAGTGCCTAAGTATTTTCGTGTTCATCGATGGCTAAGGAATTAGTTTTGCAGCGGAGTGTGAAAGAGACTTGGAGTATTTCTATGAATATTATCGGGTATGTGGTGCATTGTTAGAAAAATAGGAAAAACAGCTTCGGATTCGCAGAAGATCTAATTAGCGCAGGTGTATCAGTTGGAGTTACTATAGACTGCATAAGAAGGGTATGAAATGGCTTGTGGGTATTGAAACGACGTGGTCTCGTGATTTGTGTCACTGGGGATGGGTGTTGATTGGGATCCGTTATGTGATTGAATAGAGGTATTGATTCTGAAGGCAAGTCAAGAAAAAAAATCGGAAGAAGCTGAGTCAGCCTAGTAGTGGTTTTGGATCGGTGTGGTTAAGGAAATGATTGGTTCCTTCGGTGTGGTAAGGCAATACAGATGTTTCGTGGCTGTATGTGCGGGCTTGATAGCCTTTGTAATTTGATTGATTTGGAGGTATTTGATTCTGATGGTTTCGATTATGTGTAAATGGATCCCGGAAGAGTTATGGCGGTTTAGAACATGACTTGAGTTCTATGCCTTTTGCGGCTATGGGAAGTAAGTTGTGTGTTACAATTCTTCTTCTAAAACGAGTTAAGAGAAAGGTTCTAGCTGATGAAGTGTTTATTCTACTAGTGGTTCAGGAGTTATGATGAAATTCTTATACTCTAGCGTAGCAGCATGATAGGTGATGTGAGCAGTATGGAATTGGAATTTGAGGATCAAGGTTGCAATCCAGTTTGACAAGAATTTCACGAGCTCAGAAGAGCTGGGGAGGGATTTCAGATGTTCAGAGTATGTTGGCACTATTGTTGTGTCGCCTGAGAATGGTGTTTTATGGAAGAGGCATTGTGTAATGGCTTGTGCATTCTTTATTTGCATTACAGTAATAGTATGGTTGGTAGTCATGGATGTGTAGATTTTGCTACCTGGTGTGGAACGTCGAGGGAGTATCTCCCGCAGGATGATTGTATAAGTGTGACATTTCAGCCATTTATGTGGTAGAGATTGAAATCAGGTATGAAGATTTTGGTTTGGCTACTGATTAAAGGGTTTATGTTTGAGATACGCTCTGTTCCTTTGGTTGCGGACTATGGAAGTTTGTTTCTGGTTTGATAGTTGATCGTATGTGTCATGGATAGGGTCATTTTGGATCTTTGGAAGGTTATCAGCCTATTTTGGGATGATCAGAAAAGACTTGGGGGTCCCTTGGTTGACCTAATGTGAATGTATATTCTATACCAGATCAGATATGGTTATTCGGCATAGCATTGCTTCTGGATGAGTCTTCGGGCGTTGGATGTTATTCCTGCCGTCATCTATTCGATATATTACTCTATTATGCCATGTGGGTGGTGAGACGGCTTGATTATTCACGTGTGTGCTATGCTCCGGTGTAGCTTGTGATATTGCATGAGCGAGATGGCTTTCGAGATGTCGGTTTTTTGATGCACCTTAGTCATGCTTAGCTTTTGTAGTGCACGATGCTATCCGTCTCCCCAGGGTTGCGTTTATGCACTTGGCATGCTTGTGGTCGATATTCGGGCATTTCGTGGGTATGAGCAGTTTGGCTCGATAGGTATTTCCTTATTGATTATTATGTGTGGATCGGGTGGCGCGCCGCCACGGGTATGATGTTCGGATTGGGTTGGGCCCGCAACAGTATCATGTTGGGTATGGTTCCTTGTATGTACCATGTGTGTTCTGTTTCTCATCTTCGTAGTATTTAGTTGGTTTTCCTATTCGTTACGCGCGCTGGGTAGTTCTTTACCAGAGTTTGCTTTCCCTTATTGGTCATATTCGAATTGTGGCTTGTTGGCGCGTTGATGGCGTCGTATGAGTTCTTAGACAGTGTTCGAGGTCGCTTTTTGCACGAGCAGCTTGTACTGGGTGAGACGAGGTTATTGGACTTGATATTAGTGCGATTGGATTTATGTAATGTATATTAAAGATAAAATGTCACTAATTAGTTCAGAATGAGGAAATGGTCCTTTTCAAGCGGAGTGACTCCATAATTTATTGATTTGGTAGGTGGTTATGAGCTTCTAAGCGTCGCTTTCATCATTGCAGTATTGTGAGTGTTGGATTAGAGCTTCAATGTGTTATGAGGCATATTATGGACATCAGGTTTGTGAAATTGCAGCTATTGTGGTTGGAGGAAGCTATTATGGGCAAGGAATTTTGCGGTGCATTGTGTGGTTACCGTATGGGTGCAAGATCATGTTTTGGTTCAGTGTGTTGAGATGGATACAGTGTTCGTATATTAGAATCAGACCTGGTAGAGAATCTCGGATATTGGAATTTGGTTTTAAGGCTTGTGGGCTAAGGTAGCAGGAAGGATCTTTAGTCTGGCTCGAGCTAATGTGCTCATATGGGTAGAGTTGCCACGGGTAGGTGAACGAGGTGCTAAACAGTTATCTTGGGCAATTCCCGAGTGGTTCTTGGCACGTTCGAGGACGTACGTATGTTTAAGTGGGGGAGAATGTAACGATCCAATAGGTTGTTTTGAGCTCTAGCATGTCGTTCGATGGTTTGAGACCTTGAATAGCTTCACTTCGTGTATTATGACTTGCAAATGTAGTCGGATTTGAATTCCGGGAAGTTCAGAGTTGATTTGGCAGGAAACTTCTCAATTCGGAAGCTTTAAGTTGGAAGAGTTGACCAAGATTTGACTTTTGAGTAAATGACCCCGGAATCGGGATTTGAAGGTTCCAATAGGTTCGTATGATGGCTTTGGACTTGGGCGTATGTTCGCATTGGGTATCAGATGGTCCGGGAGTGTTTCGGTGCTTATTGTGGAAAGTTGGAATTTTGAAAGTTTTAGAATTTTCTATGTGTTTAAGTGGACTTTGGTGTTATCGATGTCCGTTTGGGATTCCGAGCCTTGGAATAGGTCGTATTATGATTTGTGACTTGTATGTAAAAGTTTGGCGTCATTCCAGAATGTTTAGTATGATCCGGACGTGTTCGTCAAAGTTTAAAAGTTTGAATGTTTAAAAAAAGGGTTTCAATCGTCGATTCATAGTTTTGATGTTGTTTGGTGTGATATGAGGCCTCGAGGTATTATGTTTTGGGACTTGTTGGTGTGATTAGACGAGGTACGGGGGGCCTCGGGTGTGTTTCGGGATGGCTTCGGACAAATTCTCCTTGTTGTATCATTGTTGGTTTCTGGTGTTCCTGGTAAGCATTCAATCGCGGGTAAAGGGACGTGATCGCGAAGAGTAGCGGGAGCTGGGGAGGAATTTATTCATCGCGAACGAGGTAGAGGCATTGCGAACGCGGAGAAGGGACTGGGTGTAACCTACGCGAATGCGACTGGGAGTCGCGAACGCGAAGAAAGATAGGGAGCTGGGGCCTGGCAGGGGTTAAGCCTTCACAAACGTGAAACGTGGCCCGCGAACGCGAAGGGCAGGGATCAGAAGGCTTCGTGAACGCGACATGGAGGTCGCGAACGTGTAGAGTAATTTTGGGCAGCAGTATTTTTGGCCTTCGCAATCGCAAAGAGGAAAAACCTACGCAGTGAGCTTTTTATTCGTGCCTTAGCCCATTTCTCTCACGTTTTCATTTGGTTGGGCGATTTTTGGAACTCTTGGATGGGAGGATTTCACCATCTATTATGAGGTAAGTTATTCCCACTTGTTGTAAGATATACATGAGTTACATATGGATTTAAACATGAAATTTTGTAGAAATTGTAGGATTTGGAAGAAAACCTAGAATTTGGTATTTTTGGATATTGACCACGAAATTGAGCATGGAATTAGGAATAAATTATATATTTGAGTTCGTGGTGTTATGGGTAATGTTCATCTTTGAAAATTTTTGGAATACAGGCACGTGAGCCCGAAGGTTGACTTTGTTGACTTTTCGAGCAGAGTTGGGAATTGTTATAAATTGATTAATTATGAGTATTAGAGTATATTTGTATTGGTTTGCGTGTTATCTGACTATTTTTGGATCGATGGGCATTGGTTTGAGGAGTTAGAGAGGCGTTGGAGCTGGTTATCGGATTTTGGAGCGAGGCAAGTCCCCTGTCTAACCTTGTGAGGGCGAATTTACCCTATAGGTATTATATTTCTTATGTGCTACATGTTGTGGGGGCTACATACGTATGAGGTGTGAGTGTCCGTGCATATGCTAGAATTCCTGATTATGTCCGGGTAGACTTAGACTCACGCCATGCTTTAGTTGTACTATTTGAGTTATCCTTGCTTGTTTAAATGCTTTAATTTACATTTAGTCTTAGACTAGACTCGCATAGAGTATCGGACTTGCTATTTTAGATATTTGATGAGCTACTAGATTAGCCTTGGAAATTGTACTTTCCTTTACGGACTTCTTCCGCATTGTGCATATTTGTCTGATACGTTTTCTTGAATTTTATCACTCACACGTATATTCGTGAGTGGGGTCAATGACCCGTCAAAGTTTCATATTCTAATGGGATCGGGTCATTTACCTTGGCAGAGTAACATATTCTCATGAGATTGGGTTGTCCGCCTCCACCGTATCATGTATCATATTCTTATGGAATCGGGTTGTGCGCCTCGACAGGATTATGTGTCACACTCTTATGGGATCGGGCCGTTTGCCTAGGTAGAGTAACATATTCTTATGGGATCAGGCCGTTCACCTCGGCAGTATCATGTATCATATTCTTATGGGTTTGGGTCATTCGCCTCGGTAGGATTATGTATCACACTCTTATGCAATCGGGTCGTTCGCCTTGGTAGTTCTATGAAACACTCTTATGGTATCGGGTAGCTCGCCTCGGTAGAATCATGCGAAATACTTGATAAGGAGTCCGCGTACTCATGAGTTTCCTAATTTGAGATGTGACCATTTATTTGGTATTGACCATTACGTATTCCATTTGAGGAGGTATCCGATACTTGAGGACTTTTTGTGTTCACTGTTCGATTGTAGACCGCATTATTTGCCTATATTTGTTCTCACTGTTTACTTATCATGTTTCATACTTGTCTACCTTATTATATTTGATTTAGTGGATCACTAGTAAGTATCAATATAGACCCCTCGTCACTACCTCTTTGGGGTTAAGCTAGATACTTACTAGATATGCGTTGATTTAAGTACACACGTTACACTTCTGCACTGAATGGGCAGGTACTGAGGCATGTACATTAGGTGGTCATTTTGGTGCATTGGTGTAGTTGCCGAGTGGACTATATGGCGAGCTGCATTCTATGCTACAATTCGCAGCACACAGAGTCTCTTTTCTTATTCAGTTATTATATCTTGTCTATTTTATATTCCAGACGGATGTTGTGGTAGTGCTCTATTGTTCTAATAGATGCTCATGTACTTGTGACACCGGATTTTGGGATATTCTAGTTGATGTTCATGGATTTGCATAATATTGTCATCTTTTATTTTTATATCTTACTAACTATGTATGTACCTATGATTTTCAATGCGTAAATTCTTTTACTTAATAAAACATATGATTTCAAAGCAGTAAAATGAAAAATTATTTAGATGGTTCACTGTTGGCTTGCCTAGCGGCGACATTGGGCACCATCACAGCCTATAGTGGATTTTGGGTCGTGACAAGATCACTTTTGTGATCACCTGGTCGCATTTGCAATGCCTAGCAAAATAGGACTTTTTCGCAATTGCGAAGATATTGGCCACATTTGGAAAGGTGGGATCTTTGCATTTGCGATCATTTTGTCGCAATTGCGACTTTTGGCTTCTAACGCACAGTTCGCATTTGCGACCCTTGTCTCGTATTTGCGATGTTCACAATTGTGAAAAGTACTTCACAATTGCGACATTCGCAGCTGGGTAAAAGAGAAAAAAATCTGGACTTAGCTCATTTTACACCATTTCCCAACCCTAAACACTCCAGAGGCAGTTTTCCAAGAGGTTCTTCTTCCCAAATTCATTAGTACGTAACTTTAATCCATATCTTTTCAATTCCCCATTACTTTTCATGATATTTCAAAATCAAATTTAGGATTTTCATGTTATAAATTAGGGATTTGGGTAGAAATTGGCGATTTTGTAAAATTGAGCGGCTTTTGAAACAAATCACATAATCGAGCTTGGGGGTGAACGGGTAATCGGGTTTTGGTCCGAAACTCGAGTTTTGACCAAGCGAGCCTAGGTTAACTTTTGTTGACTTTTTCAAAAATCAAAATTGAACCTCTTTCATTAATGGGTAGTTCTATAGCTTATTTTGAATCATTTGATCGATAATTTTCTAGATTTGGTTGGTTTGGAAGGCTTATTCAAAAGGCAAGGCCGTGGTTGGTTGATTACATTGATTCGCAGAGTGGAGTAAGTGTTGGGTGTAACCTTGACTTGAGGGAATTAGGAATTCTAGAACTATGTGTTATGTGAAATATGTGGGAAAACGGCGTATATGCGTGGTGATGAGTGTATATACACTGTCATGATACTTATTTCCATATTTTCATTTATTTCATGATATATCTTGCTTCATGCCTTAAATGTCACATGCCTTTATTTGACTTCTATGCCATAATTGTTACTTCTCATTTAATTATTCCTTTGCCTTGATTTCTGTTCCTCCCATGACTCCATGCTTGTTTGCTACTTGTCCTTACTTTCTTTAATTGCATACCTTAATTGTCACATGCTTTACTTGTCCTATTGTTTTGTAATATTTGTTGCGATCTATAAAATGGTTTCACTTTCTTGAGTTGTTTAGTTCCTAGATACCGATGAATTGGTAAGGTTGAAACTTCAAATTGTTAGAGATTCTTTGATTGTTCTACGGTTCCTTATTGACTTGTACATTTACCCTCTTGATGTACAAGAAGTTCTTGTACATTTGGTTTTGAATTGTTTATGTTGATAATTGAAATTGTTTGGGGAGCGGGTTGCACGCCACAACAGAAACTGAAAGGTAATGAACTGAAATAGTGGAATAAGGACGGATTATGATATAGACAGATGATGATACAGTGGGATCGGGTTGCGCGCTGCAATGGATTGTATATGTGGTGCTTATTGGTGAATGTTGAATTAGCCTCGCCATTGTGATATGAGACTATGAGACTTGTTATTCTGGGCTCTCTGCAGTTGAATTTCGAGTTCATTTTCATGAGTTAATTGCTTTACTTCCATTTCCTGTTTTTCTGTTATTATTATTATTATTATTATTATTATTATTATTATTATTGTTGTTGTTGTTGTTGTTGTTGTTGTTGTTGTTGTTGTTGTTATTATTATTATTATTATTATTATCGTGTACAAGTTATTGTAAGTGATCCCAGCAGCTCTTACTGAGATTTTCCCGGATCCAGCTGCATGTGGAGGCTTGAGGTATAGTTTCATGGCGTCTGCTGCCCTGAAGTCCCCTTCTATTTCATCATTGCTGTTTATTTAGATTCAAACAGTTGTGTTTACTCACACTATTATATGTAGTACTCTAGACGTTCATGTATTCGTGACTCCAGTTTATGGGATTGTATTTGGATTACGCCGTTCAGTCTTTATCACCTTATATCAGACTATTCAATTGTTGTTGTTAACATTTTCATTTGAATTGTTAAAACTGGCTAATAAATCTAGCTAACTTTGACATGCCTAGCAAGTGAAATGTTAGGCGCCATCACGATCCCGAAGGTGAGATTCCGGGTTGTGACAAGTTGGTATCAGAGCACTAGGTTGCCTATGTCTCACGAGTCATGAGCAAGCTTGGTAGAGTCTGGAGGATCAGTACAGAGACGTTTGTACTTATCTTCCAGAGGCTATAAGGCTTTAGGAAAAATTTCACATCATTATTTCTCTATCGTGCGGCTTATTTCCATTATTGAAGTTTGAACCATTCTACTCTTGTTCTCTCACATATGGTGAGAACTCATACCGCGTCTATAGCCGGGCAGGAGCCAGAGCCCCTTGTTACAGCCAATACTAGGGTTAGGGGTCGGGGTTGAGGCCGGGACTGAGGCAGAGGTAGAGCTCAGCCTAGAGCATGAGCAGCAGCACCCATGGTGGAGCCTCAGATTGATCATGAGGAGAAGGGCCCAACTCAGACCGCACCAGTTGGACCCGCTCAGGTCCCAGAGGAATTCATTGTCACTCCCATACTTTAGGATGCTCTAGTCCGCTTAGTTGGAATCATGGAGAGTGTGGCTCAGACCAGGGTATTCCCTATGGCACCAACCGTCTCTCAGGCTGGGGGAGGAGCACAGACTCCCGCCACTCACACTCCGGAGCAGATGGCTCCCCTATACCAAGACTCCGACAATTTCAGCAGTTGGGGTAGTTTAACCCGTAATTGATAAACGGCCCGCGGAGAGGCCCGCGATGTCTTCTGAGGGATTGATGAGGTTGGATAAGTTCACCAAGCTCTTTCCTGTTCATTATAGCGGTGCCTGAGGACCAACGGGATTACTTGGACCGTTGCCACGAGGTGTTGCACAATATGGGTATTATTGAGACCAATAAGGTCGACTTTGCAGTATTCCAGATGATTGCTTCTTCTAAGCGGTGGTAGCAGGATTTTAAGCGGAGCAAACCAGCTGGTTCACCTTCACTTACCTGGGGTCAGTTTTCCCAGCTATTTCTGGAAAAGTTTATTCCTTTCACTCTAAGGAGTATTGTAGGCAGTAGGAGCGCCTTCAGCATGGTGGCATGACCGTCACCCAGTACGAGATCAGATTCGTGGACCTAGCCCGTCATGCAGCTATCTAGATTCCTACGGATAAAGAGTAAGTGAGGAGGTTTATTGAAGATCTTATTTTCGGCATCAGGCTTCAAATGGCCAAGGAGACGAGCGATTATATTTCTTTTCATAGGGCCATAGAGATTGCTAGATGGATCAAGATGGTTCGTGGCTAGGAGAGGGGAGAGGTATCTAAGAAGAGGCCTCGTCATTTCGGTGGCTTCATTGGTGCCTCATCTGGAGGCAGAGGTTCTTTTGGTAGAGGCCATCCTACCAGGCCGATTCAGTCAGACCGTCAAGTAGCCCACGGTGCCTCTGGTGATCGTGGTTCTTGTGGGTCTCGTCCTGAGTAGACAGCATTCAATACACCTTCAGCTCCTACCAGTGCACCACTGATTCAGAGTTACTATAGTGGTTATATGGGCTGCTAGGGTCAGTCTCATCTTCAGTAGCCTTACCAGCCGAGGGAGTGCTTTGAGTGTTGGAGCATAGGCCATATCGGGAGGTATTGCCCTAGATCGACGAGCAGCAAACCTCAGCAGGGTTCTCGTACCATTATGCCGGCATTGGTTGCTCTACAGCCCGCATAGCCAGCTAGAGGCGGGAGTCAGGTTACTAGAGTGGAGGTCAGCCATTAGAGGTGGAGGCCATCAAGTTATTGGTCGCCCGAGAGGTGGAGGTCAGAGTGATGGGGCGCAGCCCCATTTTTATGTATTTCCAGCTAGACATGAGGCAAAGTCATTTGACACCGTCATAACAGGTATTGTTCCAATTTTCCATATAGATGCTTCAGTTCTATTTGATCCGGGTTGTACTTATTCCTACGTGTCATCCTATTTTGCTTCATACCTGATCATGCCTCGTGATTCTTTAACTTATGGGAGATGCTATTGTTGTAGATTGTGTTTATCGCTCGTGTGTGGTTTCTGTCGGGAACCTTGAGACTAGTGTAGATCTCCTACTTCTTGATATGGTGGACTTTGATGTTATCTTGAGCATGGATTGGTTGTCACCTTATCACGCTATATTGGACTATCACACCAAGACAGTGACTTCATCCATGCCGGGGTTGCCTCGATTAGAGTGGAGAGGGACTCATGGAAATTCTACTAGCAAAGTTATTTCTTATGTGAAGACTCGGCATATGGTCGAGAAGGGGTGTCTAGCATATTGGCCTATATCCGTAATCCTAGTGCGGAGGTTCCTTCCATGGATTCAGTACCAGCTGTGCGTGAGTTTCCAGAAGTGTTTCCTGCAGATTTGCCGGGGATGTCACCCGACAGAGATATTGACTTCTGCATTGACTTAGCTTTGGGCACTCAGCCCATTTCTGTTCCACCATACAGTATGGCCCCAACTGAGTTGATGGAATTGAAGGAGCAATTGCAGGATTTGGTTGACAAGGGATTCATTAGAACTAGTGTCTCGCCCTGGGGTGCACCAGTGTTGCTCGTGAAGAAGAAGGATAGTACGATGAGGATGTGCATTGATTATCGGCAGTTGAACAAAGTCACTATCAAGAACAAGTATCCTTTGTCGAGGATTGATGACTTATTGGATCAGCTCCAGGGTGCCGAAGTGTTTTCGAAGATTGATTTGAGATCTAGCTACCATCACTTGAGGATTAGGGCATCGGATGTCCCTAAGACAGCTTTTCGGATGGTATGGGCACTATGAGTTCCTAGTGATGTTATTTAGCTTGACAAATGCCCCAACAACATCTTTTGGATTTGATGAACCGGGTATTCAAACCTTATATAGATTCTTTTGTAATCGTCTTCATTGATGATATTTTGGTATATTCCCGCAGTCGAGAGGAGCATGAGCAGCATCATCGGATTGTACTTCAGACCTTGAGAGATAGTCAGTTATATGCCAATTTTTTAAAGTGTGATTTTTGGATGGATTCGGTTTCCTTTTTGGGGCATGTGGTATCTTTCTAGGGCATTAAAGTGGATCTTAAGAAGATTGAGGCAGTTCAAAACTGGCCTACACCTACATCAACTATAGAGATTCGGAGCTTCCAGGGTTTGGCATGTTATTATCGTCAGTTTGTGAAGGAGTTTCCATCTATCACAACCCCGTTGACTAGATTAAACCAGAAAGGCGCCCCATCTAGGTGGTCTGATGAGTGTGAGTTGAGCTCTCTGAAGCTCAAGACTGCTTTGATACAGCTTGGTGTTGCCTAGGAGCTCGAGATATTACACTGTGTATTGTGATGCATCGCGTTATTGGGCTCAGTGCAGTATTGATGCAGGATGGCAAGATGAAGAGTACGCATCTCGGCAGTTGAAGGTTCATGAGAAGAATTACCATGTTCGCGACTTAGAGTTGGCAGTTATTGTTCATGCATTGAAGATTTGGAGGCATTACCTCTACGGCATGTCGTGTGAGGTTTTTATAGATCACCGGAGTCTTTAATGCTTGTTTAAGCAAAAGGATCTGAATCTGAGGCAGCGGAGGTGATTAGATCTGTTAAAAGACTATGATATCACTATTTTGTACCACCCCGGGAAGGCCAATGTGGTGGCCGATGCCTTGAGTAGAAAGGCTGTGAGTATGGGTAGCCTTGCATATATTCCAGTTGGTGAGAGACCGCTAGCATCAGATGTTCAGGCCTTGGAAAATTAGTGAAGTGAGATATTTCGGAGCTTAGTCGGGTCCTTGCTTGCACGGTCTCTCGGTCTTCTTTGTATAATCCCATCAGAGAGCGCCAGTATGACGGCCCCTATTTGCTTGTCCTTAAGGACATGGTGCAGCACGGTGGTGCCGATGAGGTTTATATTGGAGAGGATGGGGTGTTACGGATGCAGGGTCAGATTTGTGTGCCTAATATGGATGGGCTGCGTGATTTGATTCTTGAGGAGGCCCACAGTTTGCAGTATTCCATTCATTTGGATGCCGCCAATAGGTATCAAGATTTGAGGCAGCATTATTGGTGGAGAAGAATAAAGAAAGATATAGTAGAGTATATGGCTCGGTGTTTGAACCAGCATGTGAAGTACGAGCATCAGAGACCTGACGGTTTGCTTCAAAGACTTGAGATTCCCGAGTGGAAGTGGGAGCGTACTACCATGGATTTCGTTGTTAGGCTCCCACAGACTTTGAAGAAATTTGACGCAGTATGGGTCATTGTGGATAGGTTGACCAAGTCGACGCATTTCATTCCGGTGGCAGCTACCTATTCTTCAGAGCGGCTGGCTGAGAACAATATTCGCGAGATTGTTCATCTGCATGATGTGTCGGTGTCCATTATCGCATGTCTGGAGAGATTTACAACATGAGTTAGGTATGTGGGTTAAGTTGAGTAGAACATTTCACCCCCAGACGGACGGGCAGTCCGAGCGCACCATTCAGATCCTAGAGGATATGCTACACGCCTGTGTTATGAATTTGGAGGTTCTTAGGATCAGTTCTTGCTGGTTGCGGAGTTTGCCTACTACAACAGCTACCAATCAAGTATTCAGATAGATCCTTATGAGTCCTTATATGGGAGGCGGTGTCGTTCTCCAGTTGGTTGGTTTGAGCGAGGAAAAGCTCGGTTGTTGGGTACTGATTTGGTTCAGGATGCCTTGGAAAAGGTCAAAATAATTCAGGATCGGCTTCGTACAACACAGTCTAGGCAGAAGAGTTATGCCGATCGGAGAGTTCGTGATGTTACATTCATGACTAGGGAGAGGGTTTTGCTCCGGGTTTCACCCATGAAGGGTGTGATGAGGTTCGGGAAGAAGGGCGAGATCCTTGAGAGAGTTGGTGAAGTGACCTACAAGCTTGCATTGCCACCTAGCTTATCAGTAGTTTACCCGGTGTTCATGTTTCCATGCTCTGGAAGTATCACGGTGGTCCATCCTATGTATTAGATTTCAGCTCAGTCCAATTGGACAAGGATTTGACTTATGAGGAGGAGCCGGTGGCTATTCTAGCATGGCAGTTCTGGAAGTTGAGGTCTAAGATTTATCCTTATGTTAGAGTGCAGTGGAGAGGCCAAACGATCGAGGCAGCTATGTGGAGTCTGAGTCCGATATGCGGAGTAGATAATCCCACCTTTTTACCAGTCCAGGTACTTTTCTATATCCGTTCGAGGAGGAATGTTTCTTTTAGAGGTGGAGAATGTGACGACCCGATAGTTCATTTTGAGCACTAGCCCTTATTTTCATGTTTCGAGGCCTCCATTAGCTTCGTTTGATATTTCATGGTTTGTGCACGTGGTCCGTGTCGCTTTTTGAAAAGCTTTTATGTGAAATATTAAAGAAAATATGAGTTTTGGCTTTAGAAACAAATTGAGTTGACTAATATTTTGTGAAAATGACCTCGGATCGGTGTTTTGCCGATTCCGGTAGGTCTGTATTGCGATTTTAGACTTAGGCGTATGCTCGGAATTAAATCGGAGGTCCCTAGATTGATTTGACTCATTTTGCCGAAAGCTAGTATTTTGAAAGTATGGAAATTTCTTAAGTTTGACCTTAAGTAGACTTCATGGCTATCGGGTTCAGATTTTGATATTGAAACTTGGTATAGGTCTGTATTACTATTTGAAATTTGTCTACAAAATTTGGCGCAATTCGGAATTCGGATGCTTAGATGTGATTCTAGTTGTTCTTGAGTTCCCTTTGAAATTTCATTCATTTTAATGTTCAATTAATAGATTTAGATGTTATATTGGTGATTTGATCGCGGGAGCGTGTTCATATGATGTTATTACACTTGTGTGCATGGTTGGTTTGGAGCCCGAGGGGCTCGGATGAGTTTCGGACGCGTTTCGAAAGAGTTTTGGATGACTTGAACTACTGGTGCATTGAGCACTTCTGGTGTCTGACGCAGATATGGCATTTGCGAGGTCTAGCTCGCAATTGAGAGCCTCTCTTTTACGGATAAATGTTCGCATTTGCGAGCAGGTCCCAGGATTGCGTAACCTTGCATTTGCAAGGAAATGTTTTGCAATTGTGAATAGCACAGGATTGCTTTTGCGATCACTTGGTCGCATTTGCGATGCTTGGCAAAATAGGACTTCTTCACAATTGCGAAGATATTGACCGTATTTGCGAAGGTGGGATCTTCGTATTTGCGATCATTTTGTCACAATTGCGACTTCTGGGCTTCTGAGGCAGGTTTCACATTGCGACCCTTGTCTCGCATTGCGAATAAGACTTCGGTTGCGACATTCGCAGCTTGTTAAAAGAGGGGAAAATTGGGACTTAGCTTATTTACACCATTTCTCAACCCTAAACACTCTAGAGGTGATTTTCCAAGAGGGTCTTCTTCCTAGATTCATTGGTAAGTAACTTTAATCCATTTCTTTTCAATTCCCCATTGCTTTTCATGAGATTTCAATATCAAATTTAGGATTTCCTTGGCAGAAATTAGGGATTTGTGTAGAAATTAGGAATTACATAAAATTGAAAGTTAGACCTCAAATTGAGGTCGGATTTCGAAACAAATTACATAACCGGGCTCGGGGATGAATGGATAATCGGGTTTTGACCAAGCGAGCCCAAGGTTGACTTTTGTTGACTTTTTAAAAAATTATCAAAATTGAACCTCTTTCATTAATGGGTAGTTTTGCTAGATTCGGTTGGTTTGGAGACTTGTTAAAAGGCAATGCCTTGGTTGGTTGATTACTTTGATTCACGGAGTGAGGTAAGTGTTGGGTCTAACTTTGACTTAAGGAAATTAGGAATTCTTGAATTATGTGTTATGTGAATTATGTGGAAAAATGGCGTATTTGCGAGGTGACGAGTGTATATACGCCATCATGATACTTATTACCATGTTTTCATTTATTTCTTGATATATCTTGCTTCATGCCTTAAATGTTACATGCCTTTATTTGACTTCTATGCCATAATTGTTACTTTTCATTTAGTTATTCATTTGCCTTAATTTGTACGTTCTTCCCATGACTCCATGCTTATTTTCTACTTGTCCCTACTTTCTTTAATTGCATACCTTAACTTTCACATGCTTTACTTGTTATATTATTTTTTAAATATTTGTTGCATTCTGTAATGTGGTTTTACTTGCGTGAGTTGTTTAGTTGCTAGATACCGATGAATTGGTAAGGTTGAAACTTCGAATTGTGAGAGATTCTTTGATTGTTCTGTTTTTCTTATTGCCTTGTACATTTATCCTCTTGATGTAGAAATTCTTGTACATTTGGTTGTTGAATTGTTTATGTTGATAATTGAAATTGTTTGGGGAGCGAGTTGCACGCCGCAACAAAAATTGAAAGGTAATGAACTGAAATGGTAGAATAAAGACGGATTATGATATGGATAGATGATGATATGGTGGGATCGGGTTGCGCGCTGCAACGGATTGTATATGTGGTACTTTTTTGTGATTGTTGAATTAGCCTCAGCATTGTGATATAAGCCTATGAGACTTTTTGTTATGGGCTCTCTGGTAGTTTAATTTCGAGTTCGTTTTCATGAGTTAACTGCTTTACTTCCATTTCCTGTTTTCCTGTTATTATTAATATTATTGCGTACAGGTTATTGTAAGTGGCCCTCCTTAGCCTCGTCACTACTTCGTCGAGGTTAAGCTCGGCACTTACAGAGTACATAGGGTCGCTTACTCATACTACACTCTGCATTTCTTGTGCAGATACCAAAGTTGATCCCAGCAGCGCTTAGTGATATTTGCCCGGATCCAGATACTTGTGGAGACTTGAGGTATAGCTGCACGGCGTCTGAATTCCCTTCTATTTCATTATTGCTGTTTATTTAGATTCGGACAGTTGTGTTTATTCACACTATTATCTGTAGTACTATAGACGCTCATGTATTGGTGACTCCAATTTCTAGGATTGTATTTGGATTACGTCGTTCAGTAGTTATCACCTTATTTCAGACTATTCGATTTTTTATTTGAATTGTTTAAACTAGCTAATAAATCTAGCTAACGTTGGCATGCCTATCAAGTGAAATGTTATGCGCCATCACGATCCCGAAGGTGGAATTCCGGGTCATGACAAGATATTAGATTAAAAATATTTTATACATACTTTTGGATGCTCATACTCACACAATTTCTTGCTTTGAACATTCCTTTGAACAACTTATGCTTTTTTAGCTGTCTCAATATACTTATTCTTCTTTCTATGGATATCATCAATAGATTGATTACTATCAATTGAAAATTTCTCTCTCAATTATTCAAAAGCGAGTTTAGGATTATCCTCCTTGTATAGTCACCGCGCGACTTTTTTCTAGCGGAATAGCATGATATTTGGGCCCAATATTATAATGAACACGTGATAAACAATTCTATGGTCCCTTATGTTTGGGGTTGGTTCACGGTGGCCCCTTAAATATATATTCTTCAGCAATTTAGTCTCAATTAAATACTTAATAAACTACGACTATTAGATTTAACAAGAACTATAGAAAAAATGTTTAGTAAGAACTGTGAAAAACAAATATTTAAACAAAAAAAATACCCGAAATATCCCGTCAAATTCCAAAAATTACAACATAAAAATTGCATCAGACACTAAAAATTATATGAAACGTAGGAGAACTGCACCTTAAAAACTGTACCAAACTCAAAAGATAAATAAAAAATAGTGAAAAGGGAAAAATTACAACTCCAAATGTGAGTTTATGTTAAATATTTATTTTAACGATTCTCATTAATTCTCGTGCTCAAAGTTTGTTAAATATTTGAGACACCAAAAATGGATATTTTTGACAAACTTGAAGAATCAATACTTCTGAAAATTTTATTTAAGGGATCACTTTGTACTTACCCTCAAATATAAGAGATTAATTTTTTTTTCTTTTTCTTGAATATGCTACATGTGGCGTAAAATTCAAGCTATGACTGATTCCTGTAGGACCAAATCTCTACTATACACGCGTATAATTCTTTCTCCAAATAAATAGTCCCTCACGCTAACTTTTAAAATAGAGACATTATCTAGTTTGATCTTTCAGAATAAAATGCTATTAATATTAATTAATTCGTAAAATGCTATTAATATTAATTAATTCATAAAACACTATTAGTCTTAGCCAAATGCTATTGATATTAGCTCAATTGACGATATGTATGCTTCTCCTTCTCTTTAGTCTACCTTCCTCATCTTTCCCCTTTCTCCGTCATGTAGTCAATTAGAAGAAAACAAAAATAATTCTTAAATCTATATAAAAATGCATGCCTAGATAATATTATGAACGTAAGTGCCAAATTAAAGCTTTCCAATAAAACTTTTAATATAGTGCTAATATAACTTGATCTGACAACTGGGTTACATACGTGGTCTTTCACTTGAGCAACTAGTGATTTCTATAATCAATTGAATGTGCTATATTTTTATATCAGAAATTAATTTCTTAATAATAAAAGTGAGTCATCCTTGAATCGATGTTATATTAGCAGCCATACAAATATTGTACATGGGCGGTAGTTGTAGATAATATTAGTCTTAATATAAATGCATTTATTTGATAAAGTTGCTTAGCAAAATAATTTGACGAGTGAAGAAGATAAACTAAAACTTCATCGAAAGTCATTGAAGCTTACTTAAACTTGAATTTAAAAATTAGAATCTAAAATTAGAATTTATTTTAAATGGGTGTTATTAGTATAGATTAGATACATCTTAAGGAGTTTGAATCTTCATCTTGGGATGATTTTGATGAAGTTTTAAGGTGGTATTAATTAAAAATATGAAGTACAAGATAAACATGGAAAAAAAAGGAAATGTGTATCACACATTTATCGAATGTGTATCTCTTGTATATCCCATGTATATCCAAGTACAAGTGTGTGTGAGATACATGTTAGATACATGGGTCATAGAGAAATTTTTATAAATCGATTTCAAGAATTTTGACTCTAAACCAATCCAAATCACGTTTAATCTTTCTCAAATTTTGTATTTGCCTCATCCATATATTTTTAATGAATTCCAACCATATTCATTGAAATAAAAAGCATTTTTTTCCTAGGTTTTTGAATGTTGCATATCATTGATAGGGATTTTTTACTTAAACCAGTCCATTTCACTTTAAGTTTTCTCAAATTTTGTATATCGCCTCATTTATTTATTTTCAACGAATTTCAACAATATCAATTTAAAAAAATTCTTTTTTATCTAGGTTTTTTAAATGTTGTATATTATTGATAATATTTTATGATTATTTTTGGTATCATAATGGCTAATTATTGGTAAGTAGTATTTATTTATGACTTACTTCTGTAGTTTTCTCTTTAGAATATAGTGGAGCATGGTTGGGCCTATCAACCCGCCCTCTCTAAGCCTTATATACGTTATATACTCAAAATTTGAAAAAATGGAATTGTCGTTTGTGTAAAGAAATCGCGAACATTTACATTACTATACTAAACTTCATTGAATATTGTTCATTATTTTTTGTATTCTTTTGACCAAGCTTTAAAACCATTAGTCATATTCAAAATATGCAAAGCACCTCCACATAACTAAAACCAACCTTCTCCATGTTAACACTACTCTTAAATTTGTTGGTTTAATTTCAATTATATTTTGACATGAAAAAAACACAAAAATACATGAATCCAATAGCAAGAAAGATCTTTCCGCCAAATGTGTGACAGGTGAAATACATTAAAGCGATTGTTACAAGGAATCCATAAAGAATCATGTCAATTTGTTGTGATTCCATAACTTATAATTATGTATAAAGAAATCATGGAAACTACTTGAGCTCGAGGGGTTCAATAATATGCCAACCATGAGCTCTTGTAAGGGAATGGAACTAATGGAGTTGTTGGACGTGCTATTTACAACCATTACACCTATTTAAGGACAAGTCAACCAATCTTTTTGAATCTTTCTCATAAGAGAAGATTCCGATGACGTCCTAGGTGAACAAGACTACTTGGTGAGACGGCTCGAAGACAGAGCTGAATTTATGATTTATATTTTATGAGTTTAATCTTTAAAATTTTAGTATATTTGTAAAAAAAAAAAAATGGGTATATATATATATATATATATATATATATATATATATATATATATATATATATATATTATTTATTATAATTTTAATAAATTTAAATCTATAATTATATTTCATGTTGAAAGTACTGAATTCAAATAAACACGACGCCGTAATACTATCTGCCGGATGAAAAGAGAAAAGGAAAAAATGTGTGCCGAGTTTATGGATTCCTCTTTATAAAAGAAAAAGGGATATTAAGTTGGTCCCTGAAGAAAAGCTATTAGTAAGCTTTTGGACATAAAAATTATAATTTTAAAAAAATAACTTTTGGAGTTAAGTTGAAAAATGATATTTGAAATTTAAAATTATGTTTGATCATGCATTTCACTTTTAGAAAATGTTGCAATTTTGTGAGCGAGAAATTTTTTTTTTTTTTTCAAAAAACTTGAAAAACTGGTCAAAGCACTATTTGATTTTTAAAAAACTTATTTTCGAAAAATTTTCTAAGCTTACAAATTTTTATGGCCAAATACATTTTGAAAAAAAAAATTCGGAAAAAAAGAAAAAAGAAATCTGAATAAACAGGTCAACAAGTGGTCGGACTCCCAGTATCTCTAAATGAAGTTGAGGACATTAGACACTGCATCAACACTTGCAATCTCTCTGAACTTGGCTTTAAGGGAAGCATATATACATGGTGGAATGGGAGAGCAGAGGAAGATTGCATATTCAAAAGGCTGGACAGATGCCTAGCTAACTGTGCACTCCAACAGTGGCTGCCACAATTGGAAGTCACTCATTTGCCAAAGATAGGGTCAGATCACTGTCCCATGCTATTAACCTGTAACCAAAATGCTACACCTACAAAGAAAGCTTTAAGATTCCTCAATTTCTGGATAAAGCACCATTCTTTCAAATATGTGGTAAAGGAACACTGGAAAGCAGACTTTATAGGGGATCCTTTCCTGCTATTTAATCACAAATTGAAGAAACTGAAAAGAGCCCTATCAACATGGAGTAAAGCAACATATAGAGACATCTTTCAAAAGATAGCAAGTTTGGAGGAAGTGGTCAAAGTGCATGAAGCACAATTTGAACTACAACCTACTGCACAGAACAGAAAAATAAGATTGCAAAGGGTACAGGCTGACCTGATCGGATATTTGACCTCAGAGGAGGAATTCTGGAAGCAAAAATCTGGTATGATATGGTTCACAGATAGAGACAGAAACACAAAGTTCTTCATGCACAGGTGAATGGCAGAAGGAAGAGGTTACAGTTGAAGAGAATACAGGACAGTCAGGGCATATGGTTAGAAGAGAATGAAGAAATAGCAGAGGAAGCAGTTAAATATTTCAAAGCTCAGTTCCATGAGGCAACCATCCCTACAACATTCAGAATCCTGGATCATGTTCCTACATTGGTGGAAAGCACAGATAATGCTCTACTAATGCAGCAACCAACAAAGGAGGAAATCAAGCAAGTAGTGTTTGGACTTAATACAGAAAGTGCTGGTGGACCTAATAGTTTCAATGGGAGTTTCTACCAATCATACTGGGACATAATTGAGAATGACATAGTGGATATGGTGAAAGCAGTCTTCAATGGACATACTCTTCCCAAAAGTATAACACACACAAACCTGGTGCTATTGCCAAAAAAAAGGAGGTACTGACCTTCTCAAATATGAGACCAATTAGTCTCAGCAACTTCAGCAATAAAATCTTCTCTAGAGTGATTCATGACAGAATGGTAAACATCTTACCAAAGCTAATCTCTGAAGAATAAGTTGGTTTTGTAAAAGGCAGAAGCATAGTGGAAATAGTGCTGTTAACTCAAGAAATTATAACAGACATTCGTTTTAGAAATAAACCATGTCCAAATGTGGTACTCAAAACTGGACATGACAAAAGCATATGATAGATTGTCATGGCTCTTCTTGACAAAGGTTCTGAGGAAGATGGGATTTGAGGAGAGATTCATTGGCATGATACATGGGATTGTGGCAAATAATTGGTACTCAAGGGGAGTCAAGCAAGGTGACCCTCTGTCACCTGCCCTCTTTATACTGGCAGCAGAGGCTATGTCTAGAGGACTCAATGCTCTACACTCCAATCTGCATTATGTGGATTTGGATTTCCTAAATGGAATCCCAAGATAAACCACTTAACATATGCTGATGATACCATCATCTTTTCCTCATCAGATGCCACTTCACTACAGTTGATAATGGAAGTGCTGACTGACTATGAAAATGCTTCAGGTCAACTGATAAACAAGAGCAAGTCTGCTGTCTATATGCATCATTCCACCTCAACACAGGTAATTGACAAAGTGCAAAGAATCACAGGAATACTGAGGAAAGATTTCCCTTTTACTTACATTGGATGTCCAGTTTTCTACAAGAGGAGGAAGATGGATCACTACCAAGGTCTCATACAAAAGGTAATGGATGAACTGCAAAATTGGAAAGGGAAACTACTCTCCATAGGGGGAAGGGCAGTGCTTATTACACATGTATTACAAAACATGCCTATACACCTCCTCTCTGCAGTAAACGCTCCAGCCTGTGTGATCAATAAACTACACAAGATAATTGCACAATTCTTCTGGTGTAACTCTGTGGAAACCCAAGCAGGCACTGGGCATCATGGAGCACCTTATGCTTGCCATGTGAGGAAGGTGGTGCAGGGTTCAGATCCTTACATGACATGTCTACAGCATTATTTTGCAAGCTATTGTGGAACTTTAGAACAAAACCAAGTCTGTGGAGTGCATTTATGAGCCAAAAATACAGTAAAAAACTCAATCCTATAATAGTACCATGGAGAGGTGGATCTCACATATGGAGGAAAATGATTGACTGCAGAAACATTGTAGAACACTAAATCTGTTGGCAACCTAAGATGGGATCTTCTTTATTCTGGTTTGAAAACTGGACTGGACTGGGAGCTTTATATTTTGTCACCCCACCTGATTTTTTATGTGATGAAACTATACAAAACATTCAGGATGTGGTGTATGAAGGTCACTGGGATGAGGAGAAGATCAAAGAGATACTGCCAATTGAACTTGATGCACACATACTGGAGAACATTAAACCACCAGCCTCCACTAATGCACTTGATAAACCAGTATGGATGCCAAAAACCAGCGGTGACTTTACTGTTAAATCAGGTTGGGAATATTTGAGAAAGAGGCAGCATCCTCATAATGCTTACAGGAACATTTGGGTGAAAGGACTGCCATTCAAGGTTGCTTTCTTCATGTGGAAATTATGGAGAAACAGAATACCACTTGATGACTTCTTCAAAAAACTGGGCTACCACATGGCCTCTAAATGCTGGTGATGTGCAGAGCCACAAGAAGAAACAAGACAACATCTTTTCTTCACATCATATGCTACAAACAAAGTGTGGGGGTATTTCCTTGGTAATACAGGAATTGGCATGGAGGGAATCACATTGCACCAAGCAGTGACCAAATGCTGGACTGCAGATGTTGTCAATCGATTGAAACCAATACTGCTGGTCTTACCTTCAGTGATAGTATGGGAGCTGTGGAAGAGAAGAAACAGCTATAAACATGGAAATGCAGTCACTATTAGCAGAGTATTCTACCAGATTACTTCTACTCTTCAGTTACCCATCAAATTCAGAAAGCCAGGTATAGACAACATCCCTCATAAATGGCCAGACATAATCACCATGCTGGAACAATATACTCTCACTCGAAAGTACACAAAAGTGCTCTGGGAATTCCCCAATCAAGGATAGATAAAAGTTAACACAGATGGAGCCTCCAGAGGTAATCCAAGAAGAAGTTCCATTGGATTCATATTGAGAGATAAGAATGGAGATGTCATATATGTATGCAGTAAGGAAATCCAAGAAGGCACAAACACAGAAGCTGAGGCACAGGTAATGCTAGAGGCTTTGTGATTCTGTGTTCACAATAACCACCTCCTCATAGACCTCCACACTGACTCATCGATACTATTGAAAAATATAAAGGGAGAATGGAGAGTACCATGGTCCATTGATGAAACAGTGGCAGAGATCAAAGAATTGATGGCAAAATGCAATATAACAGTAACACACACACTCAGAGAAGGCAACAAAATGGCAGACCATTTGGCAAATTATGCTCTGGACTATGGACCTATGGAATGCTACTATTTTGATGATTTGGATGTACAAGGTAGAAGACTGATCAACAGTGACAAGAGTCAATGTCCATACCTAAGAGTAAGAGTGGCAGGAAACAAAGGGCAGTAACACTGCCAAAGAAAAAGAAACCTGGTGAAAAGCAAAACAACAGTGGTGAAGAAAGAATGGAGCAGTGTCTTTACACTAACTATTCCTCTTTCCTTGCAGGAAACTCAGGAGCAGTTAACTTCACAGATCAACCACATCAACTAACTTGTTTATTACTACTGCAGGCAGGAAAATCTGGAGTCCATCACTGGAAATGCAGCACTAAGTATTACTGCAGCAACCGCTTGAGATATTCACAACAACCTCTGGCAAATGGACTAACAGGGAACAACACCACATAAGTGACACACCACACAACCGGTCACTTATCAAGTTTCAACTTAAGAACACAACATCTGTTCACCCTACTACTTCCCAGCAGGCACACTATTTGATCAAAGTAAGACATGGCAAACCTAGGGGAGGCCATGATGAGGAACAGACAGTGGCTGCAGGATCTCTCACCTCTCTAGCCACCAGCACCTTGAATTCAAGCAGCAGTGAAATTTTAATCACTGTGAGGGGTCATCTCAATACTGAAGAAGAATGTGCCATTACATTACCTCCTTGGTACACTGGGGGACACAAGTAAAGCATGGCACAAGGAAACATAGGGAGAGCTATGATGAGGAACAGACAGTGGCTGCAGAATTTCACATAATCTGTGTACTGTTGTTTGCAGGCACGCTGCTATACCTAAGCTGCCACCACAAGCATCATCACAACAAGTGTAATGAGGAGAAACTGGAGCAGTAGATTCACTCTAACATGATGTTCTTTCTTGCAGGAAATGCTAAAGACCAGGGCTACCGTCATTATGCTTTCAAAATCAAGGTCATCAGTATAGAAGAAGTCAGACAACAACACCTGCTCACCTCTCTATCCACCAGCATCCTAGATTCAAGCAGCAGTCAATCACATGAAATGATCACTATGAGGAAGCAGCTTACTATTGAAGAAGCAACGTATCACTACATTTCTTCTTTGGATAGTAGTATGAATTCCAATTACGATAAGCAATCTCATCAAACACACAAATACAAGCAACATGAGAAGCTCAGCAACAACTGCATCAATTTTAAAAGCCACAGCATCAGCAAAGATTTAAAAGTCATCAAAATCATCAAGGTGAACTCAGAGGAAACAATCACTGATCTCAGCATATTTCCCAACTTTGCAGATAACTTGGAGGAGGCCAGATCATTGCTGCAATTGCAATGTGTGGTATTAGCATTTCTAATGCTCAATCTGTTTCAATTACAGCAATCATCATGGATCTTTCTTGCTAGCATACAACACAGGAACTCAACCAATATCAGCAGCAACATAGGAATAGCAAGATGGACATCCCCTATCACTATAAAGCACTGGAACCTAGTCATCACACAGCCAAGCAGGAACAACAACATGGACCGGCAATCACAAAGCCTGCAGCAACTACATGAGCAAGAAGCACTTCGATCTGACAATCAACTGAAGCAACACTCTGAAGATCATAGGGTCACAAAGCATCCAAATCAGTATACAAAACAAAGACAGTTACCATATCATCAGTAGCAAACAAATATCCAAAACAGCAACAACACAAACACCATTCCTATCACTGAACCCAGCACCTTCACAATATTGTAAGCAACTTGAAATGGTCTAGATTATTGCTGCAGTTGCAAGGTGTGGTATTAGCACGTTTGGTGCTCAATCTGTTGCAACTACAATAATCATCTTGGACATCCCCAGCCACATTACAATACTGGAAACCAGACTTCATTCAGCAGCACAGTAGCAAGACATTAAGCCAACAGCCATCACAGGACATAGTAGCACCAACAGGCCTCCATCAGAAGCAGCACAGGAGTAAGCATATACACAGGCATAAATCACATCAGCAGCAGTATCCAGACATAGAAACACAGCCAGCAGATTACCAGCAGAAGAAGCAACCACATAGGAGCAACAACAATCCAAGCACTCATCCAATGGCTAACTTAAGAATGGGCAGCAAACATAGCAAGCTACATCAACTTCAACCACAAAAACAAGCAGTAATCACTCCCAGATATAAAGAGCCAAACAGCCAACAGCAACCTCAGTCCTCAGCACATATCACATCCAGTCTCAACAGCAGTAGTTGGAAAACTGCCCAGCAAACAACACGAGCAATAATGATATTCAGTCACAAGATATGTTTTGATAGCCATATTCAACTTGGCTTTTCTTTACAAAGTCAAAGTAAATTTGAAGATAGCTCGCACTTTTTTGGCACTCTTTTGAGAATTCTAGAAATTATTTTTAGGTATCAGATGTACATACAAGGGATCACATCCCCAAACCACATAATAGAAGCAGGAACAAATGTACCTTTTTGTATAGCTGACCTAGATCAAAATCACTTTGTTTTTGTACATGCGATTGTCTATCAATATAAAATAGACAATTACCACATCACCATAGGTCTAACACCTTACCATATCTTAGGTAAATTTAGTTATCACATTAGGATGACTAAGTGTACATTTACTTTTATATTAGAGGTAAGGTTCATGTCCCCCTCCACTTTTATATTTTGCTTCTATTAATAAGACTTATATTTAGCTAAAACACAAAAAAACAAAAAACAAAAAAAAAGTGGTCTATACTACATCTTCAGATATTGTTGATGTATTAGTAGGTAATCGACAGACAACAAGCATTTGCTGCAGTTCTTTCTTCCAACAGAGCCTATCATATATTATTTTCCTTGAAAGAGTAAGGATCATTACACTATATAATAAAATTTCTCTATGTATAAAAAATCAACTAGCTGATACTATTTGTTTGACTCGTTTAAGGGGGAAGGGGGAAAGCAAAGTGGGACCAATCTAAAAAGTAGGTTTGTTTTGTGATGATTTCGTCACTGTTTATTTGTGGCTGGCTTCTAATAGCTTGATTGGTCAAGCTTCTTCAAAGGTCAAAAGTGCTTTCTTTTTTAAAAGTTTTTTTTTTAATTTAAGGTAATTGGCCAAATTTTTTTGAAGGAAAAAATTATTTTTAAGAAGAAGCAGAAGCAGTTATTGAGAAGTAAAAAAAAATAGTTTCTTTCCAAAAGCAAAAGCAGAAGTAATTTTGACTTTTTTTCTTATCAAAATTACCCTTAACAAAATATAGTATATACTAAAATTAACTGTTAAATCTAATACTTAAAATATTAATGTATAAGTATTTCTTATTTTTAGGATAGTTTTCTAATATATAGTGACTTTAGGGGTGAATCCTTTTGTATTTGTTGAATGATTTTTAATATACTTGAATAATATTAAAAGAATTAAAGTACTTTTTAATTATATTTTTATATTTTACTTAAATAAAATAAAAAATTTAATTATTGCTTGTAATAATAAATTTTTGAGATTATTTATTTACTAATAATATTAGTTATTAAGTAAATCTATTCATGTCCTTATTTGTAGTTTGATACTTAAAAGCACTTTTTAAAAAGCTTCAAATACAAATTATTACTTAAAAGTGCTTTTTAAAGTGATTAGCCAAATACAAACTGATTCTTTTAAAATATTTTTTTTAAAAAGTATTTTTTAAACAAAATACTTCTCAAAATAAATTGATCTTTCTAACTCGGCCAAACAGGTATGAGACTGAATAGTTGCAACTATTAGATTGAAGTGTTAAAATTTGGATGTTGACAAGTCACACGTGTTTGCCTGTTAATTGCTGGATGTGGAAATGACTATTACAATAAATTTCAAGTAACCAATCCAATATTGTTAAAAAAAATTATATTTAATTAACTTTTAAATAATCTGTTATACAAACATTTTTATATTGTTAAGAATTGTTTGGTTGACAATATTAAAAGAATTTCAATATTGAATTTCACATAAGTAATGGAGTACAATGGTTGGCGAGCTATAATAATTTCAGTATAACCTATTGCGTGACAGTGGCAATTTGAAATTCACATTACAAATAATGGCATAAGTTACATTGGTGATTATGTAAACTTTTTGCGGATATACAAAATAAAGCGCGACATAATGTATAGAAATGACTGAAGATAAAAATGGTCTTAAAGTAATCAATGGTTGCCTAAAACTTTTACACTATTACCCACCAGATAATAATTCATTTTATATTATTAACTTAATAATCAATTTATGTATTATACAAAAACAACAACAACAACAACAAACATAGTGAGTTTCCACAAGTAAGATTTGGAGAGGATAATATGTGTGCAAATCTTATCCTTACGCTGGAGGACAGAGAGGCTGTTTTTGATAGACTCTCGACTAAAGATAAGATGAAAAGAATTAGTAGAAACAGGTGGTAACAACAATAAGGTATCAAAAAAACTAAATCTAAAACGAAAATATGCAATTAAACAGTAAATAGTACTATCAATCCAAGAATAAAGAGATACTGTGACATTGCTACCGATATGAGAAAAAGAACAGACACAGCGGGTATCTACTAATTGTCCACCCTAATTCTCGATCTTCACATCCTCTTATCAAGAGTCGTGTCCTCGATAAGCTCCAATCGTGCAATATCCTACCTAATCACTTCTCCCCAATACTTCTTTGGCTTATCTCTACTCCTCCTTGTACGCACAAAGCCAACCTCTCACACGCACAAAGCCAACCTCTTACACAATATGCGTTATAATCCTTATAAAATCAGTTCAAGATTTAAATTATCCTTTTAAGACTTATATTTTGTCCATTCCATCAATTTAATTGTATTCAACCGAAAAAGTATTCTAAAAAGAAAAATCGAATAGTCTGATATTTTTTTTTTCCTATTGTCTTTACATAAACTTGACAACACAGAAAAGATATTCTCAAGGAAGCAAAAAATCTGACTGCGCCGCCATACTTTGACGTTTTCCGTTAAGTGGCCGACCAATACCGGAAACTTTGTCCTTTGGGGTAGGGCATGTGGGGCGGGCTCACCGGCATTTTGATAGATACTCCGTATCGACTGTTTTATATCAAATTAGAGATAGAACTAAGATTTGAAATTTATATATTAAAAATTTTAAAATTATTTTAAATTATTAAATTTTAAATTAATAATTTATATATATATATATATATATAATAGATTTTTTAACACAAAAATTTTATCCATTTCAAAAAGATTGTCCTAATTTGACTTGGCACAAATTTTAATAAAGAAGAAAAAACTTTTGAGATATGTGATTTTAAATAAATCATAACATTTGTATGGCTATAACAGTTTTGAAATTTGTGTTCTTAAACCTGCAATAGCATTTGTGTGGCTATAAATACTTCCTATTAAGAAAATATTTAATGTTGCCACTCATTTTGAAATAGACTAATAAGGAAGTAGTGCCAGTTTTTTTAAAACGGAGGAAGTATTAGATTTCAAATCAAAGCTAGTAGATTCCACCGAACTCGTATCTTATGTTCTAACTCTACCCTTGTACTAAATCCTGCAACTTATCATAATTAAGTGATTGAATAATAAAAACAAATAAATAAATAAATAAATATATATATATATATATATATATATGTGGTGCCAGTTTTTTTAATACGGAGGAAGTATTAGATTTCAAATCAAAGCTAGTAGATTTCACCGAACTCGTATCTTATGTTCTAACTCTACCCTTGTACTAAATCCTGTAAACTTATCAGAATTAAGTGATTGAATAATAAAAATAAATAATAAATATATATATATATATATATGTATGTATGTATATTAAATAACCATTGTTAAATGAGAAAATTTTATATGCAAATATATAACGCTCGATACAAATAAAATTTTACATGCTTTAATGTTGTTTTCGAAAAAGCATATGAAAAAGTCATTAGGGAGGTGTTATGAAGATGTTTCGAGGCTAGAGGTACGTCTGTAGTATACACCAGGGTAATTAAGGACATATATAATGGAGCTAAGACTCGGATAAGTACTGGGGAAGAAGAGTCGAAACACGTCCCAGTCGCAATGGGGTTGCACCAGGGATCACCTCTTAGCCCGTTTTTATTTGTCCTAGCGATGGACGTACTAATGCGTCATTATTCAATGGGAGGTTCTATGGTGCATGCTATTTCCAGATGACATAGTACTGATTAACGAGATGTGGGTTTTGGAGTTAACGCGAGGCTAGTGGTCTAGAGAGAGATTCTGGAGCCAAAATGTTTCAAGTTGAGCAGGCCAAAACAGAGTACTTGTAGTGCAAGTTCAGTGACGTGACCCATAAAGCGGACGTGGATGTGAGGCTTGAAACACAAGTTATCCTTAGGATAGGATGTTTCAAGTACTTAGGGTTAGTTATCCAGGTAGGTGTCATGTCTTGGCCTTCGCCCTTTGTATTGTACCGCCTGGAAAGAGGTTCGCTAGCCTTTATCTTTCCGTGCACCTAAAAGTTGCCTTAGTTCCTTGTCTTTTAAAAGACCTAAGCTTGAAGTCAATTTTTATATTTCCTTGAAAAAGGGGCTCAACCTACAAGAACTGTTAGGATATTTTAAAGAAGGCGGAGTTTTTTAAGAAACTTCGTCCCAATCAATGAATAGTCATCGACTTCTAGGAAAGAGTAGAAGAATGGGACATATTATGGGACATACAATGCATTACAGACGTATGATCATTACGCTTCAACTGGGTTATTCTATTCCACCTCTTAGAAAGAAAAGAACTTAAATAGCATGGCGATACATTTATACAAAACTTATATCCCAAGCACATTCTAGAGAAATTAACTAGGATATTACTCATCTGGTATTTTCTATGATAAGAATGTTCCACCAAGAGTTAAAGGTAATTCTACAAAGTAGTAGTTAGACCAACAATGTTATATGGGGCGGAGATTTGCCAGTCAAGAACTCTCATGTCTAGAAGTTACAAGTAGCGAAAATAAAGATGCTGAAATGGATAAGATTAAAAATGAAGTTATTGGAGACAATGGTGTAGCCTCTATGGTGGACAAGATGCGGGAAACGAGACTGAGATAGTATGAGCATGTGAAGAAGAGATGCACTGATACCCCAGTGGATGGGCCTAAGGAGAGGTAGAGGTAAGCCAAAGATGCGCTGGGAAGAGGTGATTAGGCAGGACATTTGGTACATCTTCAGTTAACCAAGGACATGACCCTTGATAGGAGGATGTGGAGGATGAAAATTAGGATAGTTGGTTAGTAGATAGTCGAGCGCATCTCTTTCCCGTACCAGTTGACAAAGAGAAACTCACCTCCGAGCGGGATCAACTGTTGGCCGAGCGGGACCAAATTGCTGTTTGTTTATTTAATTCAAGATTAACATTTCGCCTCCTGGAATTGGAAGCACAAGTTATCGAGGCCGTTGAGTTGGAGGCTCGGTTGTAGCAAAGCGAGCAAGAGGTTGTGACCCTCAGCCAAGAGGCCGCCTTGTTAAGGGTACAATTTGAAGAAGCCAAGGCAAAGTGGGTCGAGGTCCAAAATGCCATTCTTGCTGCTGCCGATCGCGAGGCTGCCTCTACTGAAAGACTAAATCATTTGGAGGCAACCTTGAACTCCAAGCTGAAGAAGCTACTGTTACTGAGGAGAAGCATGCCCAGATGGAGGAGAAGTATGGAAAGGTCATGGAGCATAATAAAGTTTACAACTCCACTATCAGTGACCTCGACGTCAGCCCTCAAGCCTTCAGATCTGAGCAAAATAACCTTTCGACCGAGGTTGACCAGCTTAAGGAAGAGCGTCAGCGCCGAGCAGCTTCCCTCATTGTTGAAAAGACATACTCTATGTATAGCATGAGGAGAAAAATATTAGAAGAGGCCAAAGCGGGTGTCATTGACTTTGATGCCGATATGGCCAAGGCCCGTGACCTGGAGTCAACTGCCCGAAGAGGTCTCCCGATCCGACGTGATGCGACTGATTCCTCCGGTTCTGGTTCTGAGTTCTGGGGAACAGAAGAAGAACTTGAAGAAGATGATGATGAAGATCAAGAACTTGAAGGAGATGATGATGAAGATCAAGACCTCGAGTCGATGCCAGACCTACCTACTTCTCCTGGGGGCACAGATGCTTCTCTTCCCCCGGATTTTGGGGATGTAGTAATTTAGCTTTTTGCTTTCTTTCCTTTTTGGTTTTTACTTCATACTTTTGTACTCGTGCTGCTTGGCACGTTGTTATATAGAAGTACTTTTTCGTTTAAGCATTGCGCAAGTTTTTTCTCTTTGCGACGAATTATGCAGGGCTTCGGGTGTATTTTTTCCTGATAGCATTTGTATTCTGGGCATAAGTTCTTCCAGAATCAACCCTTCACTGTGAGGTTTTCATAAGAGAGGGCCCTCTTATGTTTACGGTGTTCTTGAAAAGGACGTCTCTTGTCCATTCCCGCACTAGCATTTGAGGTACTTATTTAACTTTCGAATGATAAAATTTATTCATCGTTTGGACAAGAAACAGGATAAAAATAAAAGGACTTTACTTTATTCCTTCCATTTTCAAAAGTACATAAGCATTCGTTGTGCTAAAAAGAAATTGTCGTTACTTATGAATAATTTGTACAACTTGTTTCTACGTGGCTGGTCGCATCGTCCCCGGACCCGATGACAAAACTTTATTTTCGAATTTCGTAATCCTGATTGATGTGGCAGTCATGTTGTCGTATTCTCATATCATTCCCCCCAGTGTTCGAATGCGAATTTGAACACTAGAAGTCTTGCTCCTTTGAAGATTCCACTAGTGAATGGTTGGATAATCTTTGGTTCGGTAGCAAGCTTCGCTTCCCGTAAGGAACTTTGCTACAGAGCCAAAGATTACCTAACCACCCCCTAGTGACTTGCACTCGTGAATAGTCGGGTAACCTTTGTCCGGATAGCAAGCTTTGTTACCCGGTAGGAACTTTGCTATCGAGCAAAAGATTATCTAACCATCCTGTAGTGGCTCATTGCTTGCATGCCTTGTCATTAAAAGGTCTTATTTTTGCTAATGAATCTTCCTTCATAATACGCTTTCCATTGCTGCCTCGTTAAAAACCTTGCCAGAAAAATTCAATTGGGATAAAAACTAGGCAAAGGAAAAAAGAGTGTAGCACATACTTTCAGTATAGGTGGTGCTCATCAACAATAGTATCTTTTGAGGTGTGCCACATTCCAGTTGCTCGTTAATTTTACTCCGGATTGATTTTCCAATTCGTATAATCCTTTCCCAGTGGCAGCTGAAACCCGGTAGGGGCCTTCCCACGTTGGACCTAGTTTTCTTGCATTGAGCTCCCGGGTGTTTTAAGTTACTTTCCTTAAAATCAAGTCTCCTACTTTGAAATAACGAAGGTTGGCTCTTCGATTTTAATATCTTTCCATTCTCTGTTTTTGGACCGCCATCCTTATATGCGTCAAGTCCCTGCGTTCGTCGGGCAGCTCCAATCCGGCCAATAGTGCTTCGTTGTTTGTTTCTTCATCTGCTCGGAAGTATCTCAGGGTAGGTTCTCCTACTTCCACCGGGATCAAGGCTTCTGCTCCGTATATGAGAGAGAAAAGAGTCTTCCCCGTGCTTGATTTGGTCGTTGTTTGATACGCCTATAATACTCCCGGTAGCTCTTCGGGCATTTGCCTTTAGCTGCTTCCATATCTCTTTTTGAGATTTTAGATAATCACCTTATTTTTATTTTGCTTGACCGTTTGCACTCGGGTAATAAGGTGATGATGTGATTCTTCTTATTTTCAGGTCTTCAAGGAATTTTGTGACCTTTGTGCCTATATATTGTGGCCCGTTGTCACAGTCTATCTCTTTTGGCATCCCAAACCTGCAAATTGTGGTCTACCACAGGAAATCTACCACTTCACATTCGCCAATTTTTTAGTAAGGACATGCTTCAACTCATTTAGAAAAGTAGTCAATTACAATCAAAAGAAATCTTACCTTACCGGGGGCCGGCAACAGCGGATTAACTATGTGCATTCCCCACTTCATGAATGACCAAGGTGACAGAACCGAGTGCATTAACTCTACCGGTGGTGCACCAACGGCGCATGGTGTTGACACTTATCCCATTGCTGAACATAATCCTTAGCGTCTTGCTCCATCGGGGCCAGTAGTATCCTGCCCAAACCAGCTTTAATACCAAGGAGCCCGAGTGGTTTCCACAGATCCCTTCGTAAACTTCTCTCATGATGTAATTAGCTTCGGAGGCTCCCAAACATCGGGCCAACGGGCCTTGAAAAGATTTTCTATACAATTGACCTCCCTTGAAGCGATATCTGGTTGCTTTAGTGCGGAGCGCCCGGGATGCCTTGGGATCTTCAGGTAACTTTCTGTGTTTGAGATAGTCAATGATCTCATTCCTCCAGTCCCAGACCAAATTGGTCACGTTTACTTCATAATAGCCATCCACGTCCAATACCGAATGCATAAGCTGCATGACCGTACCGGAGTCCGATCCTTTCATTTTCGTGGACGATCCCAGATTGGCTAGTATGTCTGCTTCCGCATTTTCTTCCCTCGGTATGTGGGTAATTGACCATTCCCTGAACCGTGCAAGCAGAGCCTGGACTTTTATTACATATTGTTGCATGCGTTCCTCCTTGGCTTCGAAGATTCTGTAGACCTGACTTACTACCAGTTGGGAATCATATATGATTTCTATGACCTCGGAGTCCAGTACCCGAGCCAGCTCGAGTCCTGCAATCAAAGTCTCATACTCGGCTTCATTGTTAGTTAAAAGAACAATTCTTATGGCCTGTCTTAGGGTCTCTCCCGAAGGTGTGATTAATACTACACCGAGCCTGAACCTTTCACATTAGAAGCTCCTTCCGTGAACAAGGTCCAAACTCCCGATGTCGACTCTGAACCATCACTGCTTCTTCGGTAGCCAAAGGCAGCACTCCTGGACTGAAATCGGCCATAAAGTCGGCCAAAACTTGTGACTTAATCTTAGTTCTAGGTTTATACTCTATATCAAATTCACTCATTTTGGCTGCCTACTTGGCCAGCCGACCTGAAAGTCTAGGTTTGTGAAGGATATTCCGTAGAGGAAAGGTTGTCACCACGGGTATCAGATGAATTGGAAATAAGGCCTAAGCTTTCGAGCGGCGACTACGAGAGCTAAGGCTATCTTTTTGAGATTTAGGTAGCGAGTTTCCACTCCCGTTAATATTTTACTAGCATAATAGATAGGAGATTGCGTACCTTCATCCTCATGGACTAAAACGGCACTTACCGCTACCTCCGAGACCGCTAAGTAAATTAGTAGTTGTTCGCCTTCCTCCGGTTTTGATAGTAATAGAGGGCACGATAAATACCTTTTCAAATCCGTCATAGCCTGTTGCCATTCCGGAGTTCATTCGAAGTTATTCTTCTTTTTGAGAAGTGAAAAGAAGTGATGATATTTTTCAGAAGACCGGGAAATGAATCTGCTTAAAGCAACCAGTCTTCCTGTCAACCTTTGAACCTCTTTCACGTTTGACAGCTGGTCAGGGATGTCCTTGATGGCTTTAATTTTATTGGGATTGACTTCGATCCCCTTTTGCGACACCAGGAACCCCAAGAACTTTCCAAAACTAACTTTGAATGCGCACTTTTTGGGGTTAAGCTTAATGTTGTGCTTCCTTAGGATGTCAAAGGTTTCTTGTAGGTGTTTCAGATGATCACTTGCATTTAAAGACTTAATCAGCATATCATCTATGTAAACGTCTATGGTTTTCCCTATTTGCTTCTCAAACATTTTGTTTACAAGCCTCTGATAAGTGGCTTCAGCATTCTTAAGCCCGAAAGGCATCACATTATAGCAATATGTGCCCAAGTTCGTTACAGACGAAGTTTTTTCCTGATCCTCCAGGGTTTTTTTTCCATTTGTTTGTACTCGGAGTAAGCATCGAGGAAACTCATCAACTCATGCCCGACCGTCGCATCAGTTATTTGATCAATGTTTGGCAATGGGAACGAGACTTTTAGGCACGCCTTATTTAGATCCTTATAGACTACGCACATGCGAAATTTTTTATTCTTCTTTGGAACTACTAGTACGTTAGCTAGCCAGTCAGGATACTTTACCTCTCAGACTGAACCGATATCAAGCAATCGAGTTACCTCTTCTTTGACAAATTTGTTTCTGACCTCGGCAATAGGGCATTTTTTCTGCCTCACCATAGGGATGTTAGGATCCAGGCTTAGTTTATGCACGGTCACTTCTGGCGGGATACCTGTCATATCTGCATGTGACCATGCAAAACAGTCTACATTAAATTTAAGAAATTCAATAAATCCTGAACTGAGCTCGGGGTCTAGTCCTATCCCTAAGTGGAATTTCTTCTCTAAGAATTTCTTAGACAATGCGACTTGCTCGAGTTCTTCCATTGTGGATTTGGTTGCTTTCATCTCTTTAGGTACCTGAAAATATCTTGGTACCAGATAAGATTCTGACGATTTCTCCCCCCTGTTGACTTCATTTTGCTCGGGAGCAGGCACCGGTTCCTATAATTGCTATGTCGCGTGCTCTTCCCCTTTGCTACTAGAAACTGAGATCGCGTCCATCTCACTTGCTGCCGGTTGGTCACTTCTTATCTATTTGATTCCCTCCGGCGTTGGGAATTTCAGAAGTTGATGATATGTTGACGGCACAGCCTTCATCACATACAGCCATGGTCTTCCAAGAATGACATTGTAATCCATATCGCATCTACTACTTTAAAAAGGGTCGTCTTCATTACCCCCCTCGGCATTTGTGGGAAACAGTATTTCCTCTCGAGTTGTTACGCTTGCCAAATTGAACCCGGTGAGGAGCTTTGTGGCTGGAATAATGCTTCCGGTTAGCTTGGCTTGTTCTAGCACTCTCCATTAGATAATATTGGCTGAACTCCCTGGATCCACTAAAACACGTTTAATTTTAAAATCCAAAATATTAAGGAAAATTACCAGGGCATTATTGTGCGGTAGAAGTAGTCCATCTGCGTCCTCCTCCGTGAAAGTAATGTCATACTTAGCGACTTCCCGGAGTCTCTTACTGTGGGTTACTGATACCTTCGTCTTTTTGCCACCGAAAATGTCACACCATTAATCTCGTTCCCCCGAAATCATGTTGATCGCCAAACGATGAGGATCTTCTCCTGCTTTTGAGGGTTCCGCGATATCCCCGTTGCTGCCGTAGTTGTTCTCAGCTCGCTCTCTTAAGAATTCTCTTAGATGATCGTTTTTCAGCAATATCGCCACCTCCTCGTGCAAATGCCGACAGCCCCCAGTCTAGTGGTCGTTGGTCCCATGGTACTCGCACCATAAATTAAGATCCCTCTGACTGGGATCGAATCTTATTAGCCTCGGGAACTGTACTTCCTTAATGTTCCTCATAGCCGACACTAGTTCCACTATGCTGATGTTGAAGTTGTATTCTGATAGCTCAGGGTAGGAGGAGTCTCGGGAGCCCGATATCTCCTTGTCCTGCAATGATCTGTTATTCCGGCCACGATCAACTGTCACGACCCCAAATCTCCCACCTTTGGAGTTGTGATGGCGCCTACTAATGGAAGTTAGGCCAGCCGATAATTCACTTCATTTATGCAACTAATACGTCATTCATACATAATCAATCGCTCATAAATTTACAAACTTAAATTAATAACAAAATGCGGAAATACTTTATATATATAGCCTTTCTCTTACACAAACTACCCAAGAACTGGTGTCACAGTTTTCACAGACTGTCTATGAGTACTACATACAATGGTCTTTGAAGGAAATAACAAAAGTACTGATTCCGAACTACATGGAATAACAGTCAAAGAAACAGACAGAGGACACCAAGATCTGCGAACGGCTGCAGTACTACCTTGGGTCGCCTGGAAGATTACGCGAAAGCTGGAAGTCCTTTATTGTTCGACACCTGTGGCGCCGGTATCTGCACAAAAAGTGCAGAGTGTAGTATTAGCACAACCGACCCCATGTGCTGGTAAGTGCCTGGCCTAACCTCGGCGAGGTAGTGACGAGGCTAGACCGGACTCCAGATAATCCTGTTTGGCATAACCTAACATATATGCAACTATAACAAATAACGAATGTACATAATCAACTAAACACAGAAAGAAGGTATATAAATATTGCAACATGAAATGTATGAAATCAACAGGTCAATCACTTTCAGGAAGAATCATTGCCATTAGGCATTCAACACAACAATATGAAATACAATCCATCTCGTGACAAGCGTGGCACCAGCTACGGTCTCTCCACCTACTCATGTCACATCAATCACATGTACAATGTCTCATTACCAACGTGGCACCAGCGACGGTCTCTCCACGGGTACAATGTCTCATATCAGACGTGGCACCAGCAACGGTCTCTCCACGTATACCATATCTCATAATCGACGTGGCACCAGCAACGGTCTCTCCACGTATACAATATCTCATATCCAACGTGGCACCAGCTACGGTCTCTCCACGTATACTATATCTCGTAACATGTGTGGCACCAGCTACGGTCTCTCCACCTAGGTATGTTACGGAATTCACAAACAATTTCCAACCAATGGAATAATATATCACATCCAACTCCCATTTTTGGGACATAACATCATCAACACCCAACCTGGCCAGGGGGAAATAGTTTTAACTAGACCACTACTCGACTCATAATTAACTAAATCCATGTTAACAAATTTACTACTACTTGTGTTTATGGATTAACCTCCCCCCATCCCATTTATATTTCCGTTAAACCTAGACACATTACTATTGTTATGACACCGGACTCTTTTAGACTCTTATGGACTCCTAGGACACTACCCAATGACTTAGACACGGAACCTTTAATCATCTTTTAACAATTACTTATTCAATTAGTTCATTTACCAAGCTAAATTATAATGAAAGAGTTGTTCATACCCATAACCATAATCAGTAGGAACATTCACAATGTTCAATTCATGTACTAGGCGTATCATCCGCCCTCATTTCATCATATCCTGTGGCAGGCGTGCCACCCGCCCCTCACTTACATCACAATAATTCCTCGGATATCATCCGGCAATTAGGAACATAATTATCTTTTGCATCTCGGCAATATCATAAACATCTTTCAACAAATAATAATATTAATAAGCAATAATTATCAACATACGACCCACGGTCATGTTTGACACCAAAGTATAGGTACCCGTCACCATACCTATACAATATTCTCATCGAGAAGCAATTTAGCACATAGTACATAGTTCCTAATTCCTCAAGCTAAGGCTAGGACGGACACTTACCTTGCTTGGCAACAAAATTCAAGGTTTCGACGAACCTTAGCCTTGACACCTTGCGTCCAAAGGCTCCAAATCTATTCATATACAATTCATTACATTCAATACCCACAATGGAAACCAATTTCCATTTATATTTACAAGATTCACGGGTAATTTCCCGAAATTTGACTCAAGGTCAATAGTGGGGCCCATTTCTCGAAATCATTCGGAATTCATAAAATGTAATTACCCATTACAATACGAGTCCATGCACATCAAATTCGTCAAATTCCGACACCGGATTGACCTTAATCCCCAATTTCATATTTTCAGAAATTGAAAAGAACCCCAGGTTCTTCTTTTCACGAATTCGTGGATTCATGTTGGGGTTAAGCATGGAAATTATAATCTAAGAGGGATTTTAGGGTATAGAATACTTACCCGATGTTTCTCTTGAGATTCCCTCTCTATTAGTTCTAAGCTTCACTTTAATCTTCTTCTTAAAAGGGCCCAAATGCTTCTAAGGTAGCTCAACCCCTTTATTTACAAGATTAATCATGTAATCTTTTTTGCATGTGTGTTTTGGGGTTGATTTATAAACGTTCTTTGCGTTTGAAGAAGCTTCCTTATCGTGGGTATTGAGCTAAGTGTTTCAGATGTACACAAATGGACCCTAGGTCCTATTTATAGTAGCTTAAAAATCGGGCAAAAGTACCCAGCTAAAACAAATTTCGCGACGCCCCTGTGCTAATTCGCGGTTCGCATTTCTCATATGCGAACCGCTTTTCCATCGCAAAACGAACGAAAAGGCTGCCCAAGCTTCTGCCCAGATTCGCGACGCCCAGGTGAGGTTTCGCGGTTCGCATATCAGGTTCGCGAATCGCGAACTCACCGCGAAATAGCCCAAATGTTTCTGTCCGTGTTCGCGACTGTTTTTGTCATTTTCGCGGATCGCTTTTTGGCCTTGAACCCTACCCCTCAACTGATCTCTTTTCTTATTTTACGAAAATAAGTCTAACTTCTTCGTACGGAGTCCGATTTGGATGATTCTTTTTGCCATGGCTCCGTAATTTCAATACGGAGCTAATTCCTCAAACAAAATTGAATTTGGAGGTCGTTTACTAATTTTAATATCAATTACACCAGAAAGTACAATGTCGTCGCTTCATGAAGCGACGAACTAAGTCCCGTTAACCATTCAAAATTCACCCGAGACCCCCGGGACTTTAACTGAACATGCACACATGTCCTATAATCTCGTTTAAACTTTTTCCAATCATTGGAACACTAAATTAAAAATCGTATAATCAAATTTGCTTTTGATTCAAGCCTACGGGCTCCAAGGATTCATAAATCGATCCTTTGATCCGAACCTGACCAAATCATGTCCGAATAGTCTGAAAACTTGCACGCAAGTCTTAAATTACATAACGAATCTACAGCAACTGTCGGAATTCCATTCCGACTTTCGGATCAAAATTTCACCTATCGTCCGGAAATTCGAACTTCATCGATTCAAATCTAGTGTCGTTCGGGGTCTATAAAATATATTCCGGTCACTCTTCTAAGTCATGTATTCTCTCCCGAAGCTAGTCGAGTAGTCGGAATTCGAATCCGAACCTTCTAACTCATAAGTCAATCCACGGTTGACTTTTGTGACTTAGACTTTCTTAAATGAGACCATGTGTCCCATTTCCTTTCGATTTACTTCGAGTACGACTTACTCGATTTAGTTTCGCACAATATAATTAATTAAATAATTCGGGGCATAAAAATGAGTCATCACAAATATACTTGTGCATTTAGAGAATACTACTACAAAGGAACATATACAATTGATGAAAGTAAAGAAATAAGAAAACTATATTATACTAAACTACTGGAACCCTTCAGTTCAAAAATTATAACAGATTGGAATGATGCAGGATTAGCAGATACACTAGGAGCTAGAATAAAATTTATACAAAAATGGTTTGTAGACTTGTGTGAAAAGCATAAAGAAAATATGAAAATGGAAAAAATACTGATAAAAAACTTAGCCTGTTGTAAAACAAAAGTAGCACCTCAATTTGGTTGCACAGATAAATACTACAAAAAGAAAAAACGAAAATATAAGAAAACACCTTATAGAACAAAGTACAAGTATAAAAAACCTAGAAAAAGATACTACATAAAAAATTATAAAAATAAAAGACCACATAAACAAAAGAAAATTTTATCTGAATGTAAGTGTTATAATTGTGGAAAACTAGGACACATAGCTAAAAATTATAAAATACCTAAAGATCCAAAGAAAAAACAAATAACTGAAATCATAATAGAAAATGATGACTATACCCAAATAGATTATATAGACTATGAAATAGAAAGTGAAGATAGTATATATGAATTATCCGAAACTGAAACTACAACTGATATAGATGAAGAAGATATAAAATATGACTGAAAGTGATATACAAATAATAAAACAAAAAGAATATCAAGATGAGGAATCATATGAACAAAAAATAATCTTCGATAATAATATGTTCGAACAAATAAAAGGTAAAGAACTAGACTTAAGAGTAGACAAAATTCTAAACGTACCTATAATAAAAAACTAGTTTAAACGAAAAACAGAAGAATATTACATAATAAGCCAAAAAGAAAATATAATAGACTGTAAATATACTAAAGGAAAAGCAAAAATACCAATCATAAACAAAAAGACGATAAACAAAGAAATTCATGATATAAAAGCTAAAAACCCAATTAAATATGTACACCTGGGAGGAACAGAAATATTAATTAAAGCATGTTTTAGAGAAGGAATAGATACACCTATAGAAATATATTTGGCAGATGATAGAATTATACAACCTATAGAAAAAAGTATAATTAGTGCAATAAAAGGAAATTTAATATATCAAAAATTTAAATTTATTATTAGTGCAAATTATTCGGTAGCAATAGAAGATAAAAACATAGATAAATCGTTAGTATTATACTGGAAAATGTCAGGAATAGAACTGGCACCAGGTAGTAAAATATTTACAGCAAGATGTAAAAACTTATACATCTTAACAACCCAACATAAAATAACTGCCAAAAATAAAATAAATAAAATAAAAATAGAAGACCCTTTTGACCAAATAGTTACTGTTATAGATAAAAATAACTATAGTTACAAGGAAATAGATATAGAAGAAGATTTAGAAATTGTTAGAGATAGAATAAATAAATCTAAAAGATTGAGTTATGAAACTCCATCATCATCATCTAGAACAAGTACATCTAGAAGATTAGAATATAATACTCCACAAAATATGATAGTAGAAGAAATAAAATCACACCAATATTATATAACAGGAATAATGGACCAAAGAAAATACTTCATATTAATCAATATAGGACAAGAAGAAAACTATATCATGAGAGAACTAGTACAAGAAGAAGAAATAATTACAAAAGAAAAACTATGTCCAGAATTACCAAAAACATTAGTAAATACAGATGAATACACCCTTAAAGAATTAATTAGAAAAATTACTTATAGACAATATAACAAGTTATATTAGAACACAAGATAAAGAATATTTAGATTTTATTAACGAAAACATTATAGAAATGAAGAGATTAATACCATTAAAACATGAATACCATGAAAAAGCCTTCCCTAAAAAATAATACTTAACAAAATGAATTCCGCACCCCCCAGATTGGTATCAGAGCTATTTATTAAAAAGAAAAAGAAAAATAGTAATAGGTATTTATATTAAGTATTGAGAATGAAAAAACACCCTTCGTTTAGATCACTTAGTTTCCATAATAATCATAGATGGAATCTTTTAGAATATAAAAGAAAAATAATAAAATGGATTACCTTGACAAAAAGAAATTATTCATTAAGGAAAAAGTGTAGGAAAGATTCTCTTAAACAGTTCAATGAACATAAAAATAATTTTAACCGATATCTATTAATAAATAAAGAAAATATTAACAGATATACTTGTCAATTCTGAGATAAATATAAAATGAACAAGGAAGAATATGCAGAAAGTGAAAATACATATAGAAGCCAAGAAGAAGTAGAAATAATTATAATACACTCTAATTTAGGAAGAAGATATAAGAAAATAGGAGACCAATTATACTTAATGCCAGAAAAAGAATCAGCTAAGATAGAAGATAGTTTAACAGCTATGGTAAGATTAGCAAAAGAAAATGAGGAAATTGATAAAAAAAAGAAATTGAAAAAATTAGACAACAAACGAAAAAAGAAATACAAAAAATAGAAGATGTAAAAAATCCCAGAATAATAGAGTTAGAAAAAGAACTAGCAATGTTAAAACAAATATATGAAGACAAGCTAAAAGAGAAAGCAAAAAGAAAAGAGGAAGAACAAGAAAGAAAATTATCAGAAGAAATAGAAAAAGTTAAAACACAAATACAATTAGAGGACCAAGAAGTAAAAATAGAAGAAGTAAACGACGTAGATTCAGATATTACCATAGAAGATCACTACTCAGAAAATAGCGAAACATATACGGAACTTATGAAAAATATGGAATTAGAAATAAATATGGGAAATATAGAAGATAAACCTTCTACATCAGGAATATTAGAAAAACAAACGGTTTATAATAATTATGAACATTATAGGACAAACAGAACCCCATGGAATAAATGGGATAAACAATTGTATAAAAAATGGATACCTAGAAAATCAATAGAACAATATAATTTCCTAGACTTAGATTGCGTAGGAGATATAAATAAAACAATCCAACTTTGGAGTGGATATATGGCAAAACAATTAATAGATAATAAAATAACAATAACTGATGCACCAGAATACATAGAAAGAACCCTGTTAGGAACAGTAAAACTATGGATGCAAAATATGACAGATGAAAGTAAAAATATGTTACGAAATAACAAGAAATCAACCAATGAACCCATAACTTCACCAATAGAAATATTACATAAATATGAAATAGGAATAAGAAATGAATTTAGTAGTATGCCAACAAAAATAGAGGAACAACAGAAAGATAAAAAGATGTATAGAAATTTAATGAATAAATTAACTATCTGTAATATGTGTTATTTGGATGAATATACTTGTGCATTTAGAGAATACTACTACAAATGAACATATACAGTTGATGAAAGTAAAGAAATAAGAAAACTATATTATACTAAACTACCGGAACCCTTCAGTTCAAAAATTATAACAGATTGGAATGATGCAGGATTAGCAGATACACTAGGAGCTAGAATAAAATTTATACAAAAATGGTTTGTAGACTTGTGTGAAAAACATAAAGAAAATATGAAAATGGAAAAAATATTAATAAAAAACTTAG